>BMAU01006452.1:0-14673 GCA_019973935.1 Trichonephila clavipes | reverse complement strand
TTGGCGATTTTAACGCCACACACACGCAGTGCATGGAATTGCTCCAAAACTCTCCCAGAGGCATTCGATTAAAATACTTCACTGACGACAATAACCTAGAAATTGCTTTTCCCAACTCTCCAACCAGATATGGATACAACTCCTCGAATACTCCTTGATTTCGCAAATAATTAGTAACTTCAACTACCCCTACAATATTGTATCCATAAACGACCTTCGTCAGACCACAACCCTGTCATGTTAAACTTTAATATTGGGTTACCCCCATCCATAAAGATAATCCTAGAGCAATTACCACCTGTTGGTCTGCTTTCAGAAAAAAAAAAATCTCAAAAATGAAATTAAACTCTTCGACTATGCTAAAATCAACAGTGAATATACGTTAGAAGAAAAGTAGCAAAGTTCGCGTGGATGCGGTTAGCTCCGCCCACAACTTAGCTTCCAAGCCAATTAAAAACACCCGGACACAGCTACACGCCACAACAGCATCAACTATCTAATAACTTGTAAAAATAGGGGCCAGGAAATTATACCAACAGACACTAAATCCACTACACAAAACTGAAGCCAACAGACTTCAAAATTAATTAAAAAGAAATCAGATCCACGCACAAAACACTTGGAACGCCAAACTCGAATCACTTGAAACCCAAGATAACAGCTTCCTGGCGCATGCAAAATACTTTCGCAAAAAACGCTCAGACATTCCAAATTTTAACCGGACCCAATGGCATCGCTAGCAACGATGAACAGAAGGCCAACTTAATTGCAAACACTTTCATAGACAATTACACACGGAAAATAAAAGACCAGGGAAGCACACTACCAACATAGACTCTGACGTCACTAATACACTAACAAGATTTTTCTCTACCCACCTTCATCTCCTATCTCTCCCACAGACCCAGACGAGAACTGTGACTATATGAAAAACTAAAAACTCCAAAGCACCTGGAATCGATAATATCACCAATAAAATGATTAAAAACTTTCCTTTTAAAAATTATCTTAATCTTACCTACATTATTAATAAAATTTTATTACTCAGGCACTTTCCAACTGAATGGAAAGTTGCAATTGTTTTTCCAATTCACAAGCCTGGAAAAACAAAATTTCTCCAGATGCCTACCGGCCAATCTCTCTATCTTCGCTCAGCAAAATTGCTGAGCACATAATTTTAAATAGAATCAAAAATCACATCTATAGCACTAACTTTTTAAACCCTAACCAGTTTGGATTCACTCAACAACTTTCTACTTACCACCCGCTACTCAGATTAACGGAAAATTTCCTCAGGATTTCAGAGAGGCAGGACCACTGGTGCTGTCTTCCTGGATATCCAAAAGGCATTTGACCGTGTCTGGATAGACGGACTCATTTATAAACTTATTAAGTATAATTTTCCACCTGCTATTATTCATATTCTGTACTCATACCTCACTAACAGGAAATACAAAGTCAAGTGAACGACACGCTCTCCATTACACACCGCGTCAACATTGGGGTAACACCGGGTTCCCTTTGGGACCTGTGTTATTCAACATTTACGTTAATGATATACCTTCACACCCACGCACTATGATTAATCTATATGCTGATGACACTGCGATCTCAGCCACTTACAAAAATACAAAATCAGTCACAATTGCACTAAACAAACACCTGGCCCTACTCGAAAAATACTTCAATGACTGGAAAATTAAAATCAACGTGGATAAAACCGTTGCGGTGTTATTCACTAAAGCTCGCAAAACCAATTGCGCCGCCCACTCTATATTCCACACCACTACGCTGGTCTCAAACAACCAAGTACCTTTGGAATTACTTTTGACAAAACCCTCACATGGAAGCCTCATATTCTTTATGTATGCGGATAAATTCCGGATCGCATTAAAGAAACTCTACCCCTTAATTTGCCGGAATTCCAATATGTATCTATACAATAAGGTACTTCTCTATACGGCCGTTTTGCGTCCAATTCTGAGCTACGGATGTCCTATATGGGGCTACGCAGCTAACACAAAACATAAAAATCCTAGAAACTGCACAAAATTTATCATCCGATGTATCGTAAGAGCATGCAGATACAACTCAAACGAAAATATTTACAGAGCCATCAAAATACCTCCCCTTTAAAAAAAAACATATACAAGACTTAGCCAAAAAATTTTTATGACAATCTCCCAACATCAATAATACCAACATCATCAATCTAGAAAATTACACCCCTCTGATACTCAAAAAGACCCATGAGAATTCTCCTAGACTCCTACAATCCACCTTAATTTAT
The DNA here is from genome assembly GCA_019973935.1 of Trichonephila clavipes. Taxonomy (NCBI): domain Eukaryota; kingdom Metazoa; phylum Arthropoda; class Arachnida; order Araneae; family Nephilidae; genus Trichonephila; species Trichonephila clavipes. The sequence continues at coordinate 12,383 of BMAU01006452.1, read as the reverse complement.
TTAAATGTTCATTCACCAATCGGCGAATGAACCCCTCTTACTAAATTTTAATCTACTTTTCTCTAAATTTTCATTAAACTCTAATTTACTCTAAACTCCCATCAATCCTAAATTCAATGCATCTCTATCAGAAATATTCAATCTTTCCCCCACTACTTTCTGCACAACCTTCGGCACAGCCATTAGAGAGGATTCTCACTTCTGCTAACATCCAATAGAAGTGCCCTCTTTCACACAACTGGATCGACAACGACAGAAAGGCCATCCATCAAGACTGACAGCCCGCTCCTCTACGAGATGACGTCACTCCTCCGACAAGCGCTTCACCTCCGATGTCACCCCATCAATCATCATGCTCCAACCACACCGCTAAGGAAAGCACGGCTCCTCGCGAGCCACAACGAACTCTCAAGACTCTCTACTATTTTCACCCAAGACAGCAAACGAACTCATGATTACACATTTTGAACATTTCGGACAATAGATTTTTAAGAACAATAGTGAACTATAATTACATTATGTGCATTAGAATTTCCAACTACCACTTTTTAATGATTCAACTACTTTCGATATGGGACGGCGGATTTCTTAAAATCCAGTTTCCCAAAGACCCCCCCCCAACTTCTTTAAGTGACACTGAAAAGTTTCTTATTTATTTTAACATTTCAAACACAAGTTTCTGTTTCTGTTTAAATAAATTAAATATAGAGCTGTCCTAGATAATAAATGTAATTTAAAAGAGGAAATGAACAGAGAAATAAAAAATTACAACATTTGTTTGTTCAACGCTTCGATTTAGAGACAAAGCAGAATATATAATTAAGTCATTGTAACTCGTGGGGGTGCGTTTTCTTAGGGTTTATATAAAAAATAAAAATACTAGCTTAGGTGGACATAAAGCACAGGCTTTTAGAAAGATCAGTGCAACGCAATATTATCAATGAATTTCTGTAAGTAAAATATTTTACTGCTCATTTCAAATATTTATAAAGTAATTAAACTTTTCTATGAAGAATGTTCCTTTTTCATGATATACAAATTTAAAAGAAACTTGTGACTAAGATATTTATTTGTATATCAGTTATTTCAAGATTAGCACGACTTGAATTTCTAATTAAACTAATTGGTTTAGCATTAAATAACAAAATGCTCAATGTATGGTCTAGTGGGTTTAAATGTCTGGCTCTAGGACATATTATTCAAACACCAGATTCTTATTGAGAAGGTACTTCATATTTTTACCATATTAAAATAAAGTATTAAGGAATATTTTCTTGCATTTACCTTCATGAAAAAAAGAGTACTTTAAAAATAATATATTTAGTTAAAAACTCTTTGTTAGTATATGCGTGTACGTTTATGGAAGAAATAAATTCACATAAATGCATACGATTTTAACTTAAAGGATTACTGAGTTAAAAAAAAACTAGCTAATTTTAAGGTATCCGACTACGTTCGGAACCGTGATTTTCAAAGGCGCATAAATGGATAATTTTCATGATATTTAGTACCATTTAGATAATAATATATGCATAAAATTGTTTTAAGGACATTTTGAGAAAAACACCATTTATTTACAATATTTTGGCAAAAAGTTAACTTAGAGAATAATCTTTTTCCAAATGTTCTCCTTCTGTGAAAAATGCTTCTATTATAATAATATGTTGCCTGTATATAGCTCGGACCTCTGTTCAGATGCTCAACTAGAATTTTTGAAATATATAACTTAGAAGTGGGTTTATTCATATTTTACGACAACAGAGGGGAGCAATTTTAAGAAAAAGCGCGAATAATTATTTCAATTGGTGGTAACTCTGAAAATAATGTGAATTTTCAAAATTCTAGTTGAGCCTCTGTAGAGGGTCTGAGCTATATACAGGCAAAATATTATAATAGATCCGTTTTTCACAAAAGGAGAACATTTGGAAAAAGATTATTCTAAGTTAATTTTTTGCCAAAATATTATATTTAAATAAATTTTTTTGTCAAAAATGTCCTTAAAACAGTTTTATGCATGTATTCTAATCTGAGTGACACTAAATATCATGAAAATTATATCCATTTATGCGCTTTTTTAAAATCATGGTTCCGAACGCGTAGTCGGATACCTTAATGTCAATAAATTATTTTGTACATACGTATCCATAGTTATAGTTAAGAGTACATGGTTCGTATAATTTCATCTTTGGATAAAATTGAAATAGTAATTGATGCTAAATTTTTTTTTTTTTTTTCATAAGACAGCATCCACTTCCAGAACGAGACATGCATATCCTTAATTACTGTTCATTCTTCATGCGGCTCATTTTACTTGTTTATTGTAAATCATTATTTTTTTCTGAATCATCAATTATAAATCATTTTTCTGAATCATTATGTTAAGTCAATATAACGCATGCGTTTTTAGATGATTTTTTTCTTTTTTTTTTATACATCAAGAGAAATTTAGTAATATATTAAGTTGCAATTATAAATATATTCTTATAAGTAACTAGCCATTAGTATTTCTCACAATGTTGTGTAAATGTATACTGTTTACATATATATGAATTATTAATATCTAGCATTAAGAATTCGATTGTATTGAAAAATATATTTATAGCTGTGTAACTCTCGCCTCTTGATATAAAAAGGACATAAATTATTATATCTAATTTCAATTTATATCTAAAATACAAGTAGAAAGAATTTTTGCGCCTTCACTTAACCTAATAATCAAGTGGATTTCCACCAAAGCAACTTTCAGTGGATTTCTATGAATAAGGTCAATAATAGAGGTTAGTTATTTCAATGTTTACTTTCTTTTTTAATTTAAAAAGAGATAAATTTAGCAGAATAACATAAATTTATTTTCAAATAAGATTCATGTGTTAATATTTAAATGTTAGCAAAAATATCTCAAAATAAAAGTCAGAATTTATATTAGAATATTAAAAGACAGGATTTTATTGGAATGAAAAATAAAATGTGTTTTTTAATTATTATAATAGCCTTGAAAATATTCTAAAACACATAAACTATATAAGCTAGTGGGCCGTATAAAGACAAGGCTGGAAAAAAAATTGTACTATTAACGCTGAACAACAAAATGTATGCAATCGAGGGAGAAAAGTGACGACGCGCCATCATTGAAAAATGATTGCTGAAGTAAAATTTTTAGACTGTCAAAATTTTGGTGTATTCAGAGGAGCTAGAACGAAGTTGAGATAATGGTAATTTTTTAAAGGCAGTATAGGTATTGGTCAAATTTGATCCAGTTATTTCAGAACACTTTAATAATGTGAGTAAATTCAAAAATAAAAAAACACGTATTTCGCATTACTTAGGGGCACCATTTTCAAAATGAAATACTTACTATTTTAACCGAATCTTTTCTTAATGAGATAACACGCAATGTCAAAAAAGCAAAAATACTCTATAATTCTTGACTCTACACCAGATATTAGTCACAAAGAACAAATAATGTTTGTTATTAGATGTGAGAGCACTACCAAAGCTAAAGTACAGAGTGTTTTTTTCCAGGTATAGAAGTTTAAGTTGGCATTACTTTCCAAGATGGCGACCGATTTAACAGCTGTCAAGTGATTTATTCTCAGTTTGGTTTGGCAATTCATCATGAATAGACTCACGCCTGAACAACGCTTTCAAATTGTGCAATTTTATTTCGAAAATAATGTTCGATTTTCATAAGCGAATTTTGTTTAGCGATGAAGCGCACTTCTGGTTGAATGGCTACGTCAACAAACAAAACTGCCGCATTTGGAGTGAAGCTAATCCACAAGTGTATGTCGAAACATCGTTACATCCAGAAAAACTGACTGTTTGGTGCGCTTTATGGGCTGGTGGAATCCTTCTTCAAAAACGATGAAGGCCACAACGTTACAGTCAATGGTGATCGGTATAGAGCCATGATTACTAACTTTTTCATTCCTGAATTGAACAATCATGATGTCTAGAGCTGTGGCTCCAACAAGACGGCGCAACATGTCACACAGCTCGTGCCACAATCGATTTATTGAAAGACACGTTTGGTGACCGCCTAATTTCACGTTTTGGACCTATGAATTGGCCTCCAAGATCTTGTCATGTAACACCGCTAGACTATTCATTGTGGGGCTATGTAAAGTCATTGGTCTATGCGGATAAGCCACAAACGCTTGACCATTTGGAAGACAACATTTGCCGTGTTATTGCCGATATACGGCCACAAATGTTGGAAAAAGTCATCGAAAATTGACGTCCAGATTGACTACATCCAAGCCAGCCGTGGCAGTCCTATTCCAGAAATCATATTTAAAATGTAATGCCACAAGATTATTCTTCGAATAAAAAATTCATGTCAATCGAATTATACATCGTAGTTTTATTGCAATTTAAAGTTCTATACCTCTAAAAACCCTTTACATATTTTAGAAGGGCTTTTAGAATAATACACAAGAAAGGCCTTCAGATATGGACACAGCCTCTTTTGAATCCAAAATTTCTGAAAAATTGATTTCCCCAAAATTATTGACAAATGTGGGTCTCATAAAACAAGAACAGTTTTTTTATAATTAATTATTAAGTAGTCTCTGTAGAAGGACTGATTTATATACTTTTCGTTTCACGAGATTTAAGCTTTAGTACTTTTTTATTAGATTACTGGCTGCTTGGCCCGGCATTGCAAGAGCTTTCTACTTACTCATAAATTTTCCTTCCCTTCACAAAATCAGCACTTCCCATAATCTTTTCAAAATTACTTTAAAATATTATATATTCAATATATTCGAAATAGATTTAATTTTGCCAAATCTGGTAATTTTCATTATTTGCAGGCATTTTCTCTTTTCTAGTGTAACATTTCATCAAACATGAAGTGTACGGAGGAAAAGATACTCATTCGGCGCCAAACAGGTTTTCGCAGCCAAACCCTTGGCGTAAAATTGCGTTGTTTGTTAAAGTTTTAATTTTTTTGACGGCTTCATTTTTAAGTTAATGACTTCAAGCTTTATATATCGATTGTAAACAACTGGGCCCTAAAGAATTTCTTCTCCGATTTTTTACGATTGCTCCTGGTTCAAAACACTGGGTTCCCTGCGAGCAATAAAACTCCCTGTCAGTGTCCTGTTATTTGGCTTCCTCCGTCCCTAATTATCTTTCAGGATGTTAAACGTTAAAGGGGGAGGATTTCAGAAAAATACGGCTTGACCGCTTTTGAGAATCTTACTGAAGGAAAAATATACGTGCGGTGCATTTTCGAAGCAGATTTAGAATGTCAGGATTTTACGTGCAAAGCGCTTGAAGGTTAAACTCCTGATCAGGACAATGAAACAAAATTATGACATTATTGTATTGTCATCGGTCCTTCACAAGTGTGCGAAATTTGGAATTAATCTGACCTTTAAAGTGGGTCAAAATCGAGTTCAAAGATTCCATTACATAAATGTGAAACATATAAAAGCGTGTTAAAATAGAAAATATCATCATTTTGTAAAATATGTTATACAGTTTCGTGTCGAAATAAATGAACTTTCCGATTCTGTAATTATTTTTTGTCTTAGTTTTATTGTAAGAATTCGATGAGTTTTTTAAAACTTGGGGAAAGTCGGAACTTCACTCCGTTGAAATAGTAATGACGCTCAACGGTAAAAAAGCCAACAGGAGTAGACAATTTGGCGCTTTATAAGGCTTTTTAATTAATATCTTTAACCAATTGCGATATCGGAATATAAATGGTAAAAACGGATTTCGTGGATCATTCGCGATCTTTAGGTATCTTTGGCGAGTATCTACGTCGGGCGTTTCGTGAGAAAATGGATGTTTATACAAAGCGACATAGATATACATTTGTTTAACTAGGAATTTTAATAGTGTAGATATTTTCTGAGTAAATACTGTTATTTTGCTTTTCTTATTATAAAACGTCTATTCTTATTTAAAAGTAATATTTTTTTGTTGGTTTATTATTTTGTTTGTCGCGATCATAGCTAATTAGCTGACCAAAAGTAAACTTTTACACCTCAATTTTATTTACATTGTTACTAATGTTTTACTTTTTACTCTTATACTGGTAGAGGAGTTTATAACCTCAATATATAAGTATTAAATATCTAAGTATTGTATTAAGTAATTAAATATATAAGTATGCAATAAGTAATTAAATATATAAGTATATTGCAATAAGCAATTAAATATATAAGTATTGAAATAAGTAATAAATAATTGCAATAAGTAATCTATATATATATAAATGAATGTTTGTCTGTATGTCACCGATGAACTCAAAATCTACTGTACCGATTCTTATGAAAATTGGTATATATACGAATTTTGACACGGAGAAGGTTTGTATAATATGCTCACTGATGCCACTCACCGCCAGGTGGCGCTGCAGAGTAGCAACTTCTGCCCCGTTCAACTGATTGTCATGAAAATCATTATGACCATGTATTTTTACACAGAGGAAACGAATATGATATTCGTATTAATGGAAGCTACCACCAGATGGCGCTTCCATGTATCAAGTTCAATACTGATTTTAATAGATATCTATACGAATTTTCCCTTCTCTTCTCTTTCTCTCTATCTCTATAAAAAATGATTGTTTACCTGTATGTCTTTTCTAGAATCGTAAACTATGTATCTGATTATGTGAAGATGTCATTCTTATGAATTTCATATATTGTCGTTACAGTTCATGCTGATATGAATTGAGACAAATGAAGCGAACGATAGATGACATTTCCTGAGTCGAGAGTGACATAAGAATTTGTGTAGGTTGTGAAATTCATATCTAGCTTACATTAAATAGACAATATTGTGCGTATTTTTATATTTGGGAGAGTTTTTCGAATAACTTTGTGCATTTCATCGTAAGCTGAATTAATTTAGATAAATACTTCAATCGGATTGAATATTTGTAGTTTCCGTGAGCTGGATTATATTCATTTTCTACAGTGAATTTACGAAGATCATCGAATGTGTATGTGAAGGATTTGACTGCTGATTGACATTCCGAACGCATTTGCCGTGCGGTTTTTTTTTCTTATTAGCATCTTATACCATCTGCGAAATTTCGACGTTTTATAAATTCAAAAGCATCACGTCGTTCCTGTATAAGTATGCCTACAAAGCGACGAGCAATTGGCCGATCTACACCTCAAGCACGAAAGAGAAGAGCATTACGAGCCTCATGAATCAGACGAGCAATGAGCATTAAGGCTGGAAAAATCTTCAAGTACACGCCACTGAGACCAATTCGTCTGAATCGTCTGACCACCGAGAAGTAAGATTAGAAACTGGATCGAATACGTACTAATCAGATCCGTTCTTCTGTGACAACTGAATTACGGGAAAGAAGGGTGCAAAAATGTTCGAATAAGCACTGCTCGATCAAGACAAACACTGCACGCTGATTTGAATCTTAGTGCATTCCATTATGACAGTAATAATTATTACAGTCTTTATCCAAATGTCGTCATTGGAAAAATGGATAAAATTTGCATGTAATGTAGTGCACTTCAATTTAAAAATGAAACGCGTGGAATGTGCTGCGCCAGTGGAAAAGTTAAGCTACCAGAATTACATTCACCACCCGAACCACTGTCAACGTTTCTATCTGGTGTTACACGTGTCGAAGCATTTCTTGAAAACAACCGCAAGTACAATTCATGCTTCCAAATGACATCGTTCGGTGCAACGAACATCGTGCGCGAAAACTACATGCCGACATTCAGAGTCCAAGGGCAAATTTATCATCATGCCGGATCGCTTCTACCATTGCTGGACGCACAGATCACAAGTTCATTCGAATTTATTTTATGGCAAACAGTGATGAACAAATTGAACAACGATGTCATTATAATGCGGGCACCAGACGAGAAATTGTGGGTGCGTTACAAGGCCTTTTCGATCAACACAATGAATTAGTTCGGTTGTTTAAAACCGCCATTCAACGAATGCCAGCCGATGACTATGCAGTTGTGATTCGAGCACACAAAAGACCCGTTGGCCAACACGAGACAGTTCAATGCACCAACAATCGATGAAGTGGCGATCGTTATAGTTGGCGAAGAATTTGAATCAAGCGACATAATTCTTCATCGCAGAAGTGGTGACATAGCGAATCTCCGAAACTCATCGCTCATACGACGGATTGCAGTATCCGGATCCTGTTTTGGCGAGGGAGATGATGGATATCATTTTAACATCAAAATGATAAATCCACAAACAGGTGAGGGAACGAATAAGAAAGTCAGTGCCATGAATTATTATTCGTATCGACTCATGATTCGTCAAAACGCTGGAGAACCACTTTCTGAAATGTAGACAATTGTTCCATCGATATATCGTCGACATGTACGCGAAGATTGAAACCGAACGGCTATTATATATTCGATTGAATCAAACCGAGTTGCGTTCTGAACAGTACATCCATTTACGAGACGCAATCGTTAATGATGGTAACGTCAATCCAAACGAATTGGGAAGAATGGCCATATTACCGTCTACATTCACGGGGAGTCCACGGCACATGCATGAATACGCACAAGATGCGATGACATACGTTCGCGCATATGGTCGTCCAGATTTGTTCGTCACCTTTACATGCAATCCAACATGGAATGAAATTAAAGAACTTCTATTAGTTGGACAATCATCTTCGGACCGCCATAACATTACCGCACGCGTATTTAAACAAAAATTGAAATGTTTGATGGATTTTATTATCAAGCATCATGTTTTGGGGGAGACACGCTGCTGGATGTATTCCATTGAATGGCAGAAAAGAGGATTGCCACATGCACATATTTTGGTTTGGTTAATCAACAAAATTACGCCAGATCAAATTGATCAAATCATCTCAGCAGAAATACCAGATAAGCACATTGATCCAAACTTCTTATTCGACGTCGTCGCCAAAAATATGATCCATGGCCCATGTGGCGCATTCAACACAATTCATCATGCATGTCTGATGGGAAATGCACGAAACGATACCCAAGAAAATTGGTTTCGATACTATCACTGGCAATGACGGATATCCACTGTATAGTCGATGATCAGTTGAGGATGGTGGCAAATCCGTCGTTCTGAAAATACGAAACATTGATATTGAAGTAGATAATCGTTGGATTGTGCCATATTCACCACTGCTTTCAAAGACCTTGAAAGCACACATTAATGTTGAGTATTGCAATTCAGTGAAGTCGATCAAATACATTTGCAAATATGTCAACAAAGGAAGCGACATGGCAGTCTTCGAGTAGGGAATGTAGCTGCACCGCTCGATGAAATCAACCAATACCAATTTGACGCTACGTAAGCAGCAATGAAGCAGTATGGCGCATCTTATCATTTCCAATCCATGAATGACATCCAACAGTAGTACACTTGGCGGTGCATCTCGAGAATGGACAGCGCGTGTACTTTTTACAGCAGATAATGTACGTGCAAGAGCATTGGTTCCACCGGCAACAACTTTAACTGCGTTTTACTCATTGTGCCAAGATTTTTTTTGCTAAAACTTTGCTTTATTCTGAAGTACCGAAATTCTACACGTGGATTGCATCGACTAAAAAGTTTCAACGTCGCAAACAAGGTAAAGCAGTTGAAGGACATACCAATTTATATTCCAGTGATGCATTGGGTCGTTCGTACACTGTTCATCCGAACAATACAGAATGCTTCTATCTAAGATTGCTTTTGATCAATATACGTGGACCAATATCCTCCCAAGATTTAAGAACAGTCAACGGTCAGCTATGCGCTACTTATCGCCAAGCTTGCCAAGAACTAAATCTTCTTGAGAATGATGCACATTGGGACACTGCACTAGCGATGCATCGAATACTGCTCGACCACAGCAAATACGCACACTATTTGTCACAATATTAACAACCTGCTTCCCATCTAATCCAAAAAGATCTTTAGAAAAATACAAGGACTACATGAGTGAAGATATTCTACATCGTTTGCGCGTTGCGAATCAAAATCCGGACATTCAATTCACACCAAACGTGTATAATGAAGCATTGACTTAGATTGAAGACATATGTTTGACAATCGCTAACAAGGCACTAGTGCAACTGGGAATGCCTGCTTCAAACCGAAACCCGCAAACAACCTTTTTGATCGTGATTTGCAACGAAAAACACACTGTGATTCTGACGAACTGGGGACATTCGTTAGACAAATCTTCCGTAGTTGATTCGTGGCCGCGGTAGCCGAGTGGTATAGGTATCGGACCGTGGCTTCGCTTTGTAACAGGTTCGAGCCCAGTACCACTAAATACCCGCCGATTAGGCAGCGATGCACGCTAAATCTGTCGAGAGCTGAAACGTCATCCCGTTGGTGTGGTGTGGCAGTTAGAGAGGGGGTGCCAGCTCAGGTGTCGTCCACGTCACTTGACCATGGTTCAAAATTACGTGGTCCGTCGCCAAAAAGCCCTCGTGTAGCTGAACAGTGCGACGTTAATATTCAATCAATCAATCAATCCGTAGTTGATTTTAGAACAACGCATTGCGTATGGCAACATTATGCGTGCAATCACAGAACAAAAGCGGTGGACTGTTTTTCATAGATGCGCCTGGTGGTACAGGCAAGACTTTTCTTTTCATACTAACTTTGGCAACCATACGATCACAAAATAATATTGCACTGGCTATTGCATCATCTGGAATTGCGGCAACTCTTTTGGATGGTGGCTGAACAACGCATTCAGCATTGAAACTGCCGTTGAATTTGCAAAACACTGAGGCACCAACATGCAACATCAGCAAAAACTCTGAATGGGAAAAGTACTCAAACGTGTCAAATTATCATATGGGACGAATGTACAATGTCTCACAAGAAAGCATTGGAAGCGCTTTGATCGTACACTGCGAGATTTCAAAGGAAACAGACGGATCTTAGGTGGCGTACTCATTTTATTGTCTGGTGATTTTCGACAAACACTGCCCATTATATCACGATCAACACCCGCTGATGAACTTCATGCATGTCTTAAATCATCAGTTCTATGGCGTCATTTACAGAAATTGACTTTGAAACTAACATGCGTGTACAACTACAACGGGATGCATCGGCTGGAAATTTTGCAAAACAATTAAATGGATATTGGAAATGGGCGAATGGAAATTGATGAATCTACACAATGTATCACCCTGCCAGCAAATTCGTAAGATCACAGAAAGCATCGACGAATTGGTGCAAGTTTTCCCAAACATTACACAAAACTACAAAACCATTAGTGGCTCAGTACGCGTGCTATATTATCAGCCAAAAACATCGATGTCAATACCATCAACTTTCACCATTCATCATCGAATACCCAGTGAAACGACAACATATAAGTCCATCGATACTGTGGAGAACCAAGATGAGGTTGTCGACTATCCAACTGAATTCTTGAATTCGCTTGATTTGCGGCATACCACCGCACGTTCTTACATTGAAAATTGGCGTACCCATCATACTTCCTTCGAAACATAAATCCACCACGACTTTGCAACGGAACCAGACTCTCATCAGTCAAGAAAATGATGAACAATGTTATCGAGGCAACAATTTTGACTGGAAAATTCAAAGGTGAAGACGTCCTGTTGCCACGTATCCCAATGATTCCGACAGATATGCCATTCGAATTCAAACGTTTACAGTTCCCGGTGCGACTCGCTTTCGCAATGACTAGTTAACAAAGCACAAGGACAATCGTTACAAGTGTGGATTAAATTTGGAGAATCCATGCTTCTCACATGGACATCTCTATGTGGCTTGCTCACGTGTCGGAAAACCTTCTGATTTATTCGTCTACGCACCAGATGGAAAAACAAGAAATAGTGTGTATCCCACAGCACTTCACTAAACATCTAATTGAAACTGAACTTTGTAATCACACAATTTTTTCGGAAACGGCTTTGAATGAATTGAATATTTGTGTACTGATTTTCCTTTTAAAATTATTTTTCTTAAATTTATTTCAGTTATTTGCGTAGCAACGCGCGCCGGGTACAGCTAGTTTAATATAAAAGTATTGAAATAAGTAACTAAATATATAAGTATATATTGCAATAAGTAATTAAATATATAAGTATTATAATAAGTTCGTATAAAATATGTAAGTTTTATAAATAGTAATTAAATATATAAGTATTAAATATAAGTATTACACAAAATGTGAACAATTCTCTATAGAGGCGGCACATTAGGTCTTCGCATCTGCGGCCGACACCCTAGGATTGGCCCTGCCCGAGGATTCCACATGAGTCACAATGAAAAGTCGAGAAAAAATAAATATGTATACAAAATGGATTAAAGTTCTCTCTTAAGTTTATATAGTTACAAGTATCTATAGCTCATCCTCTTTTATTAAAAAAGAAAATTGTATTTATATATAATAACTT
>BMAU01006451.1:0-120476 GCA_019973935.1 Trichonephila clavipes | reverse complement strand
GAAAAAGTTTCTTATTTATTTTAACATTTCAAAGACAAGTTTCTGTTTCTGTTTAAATAAATTAAATATAGAGCTGTCCTAGATAATAAATGTAATTTAAAAGAGGAAATGAACAGAGAAATAAAAATTACAACATTTGTTTGTTCAACGCTTCGATTTAGAGACAAAGCAGAATATATAATTAAGTCATTGTAACTCGTGGAGGTGCGTTTTCTTAGGGTTTATATAAAAAATAAAAATACTAGCTTAGGTGGACATAAAGCACAGGCTTTTAGAAAGATCAGTGCAACGCAATATTATCAATGAATTTCTCTAAAATATTTTATTGCTCATTTCAAATATTTATAAAGTAATTAAACTTTTCTATGAAGAATGTTCCTTTTTCATGATATACAAATTTAAAAGAAACTTCTGACTAAGATATTTATTTGTATATCAGTTATTTCAAGATTAGCACGACTTGAATTTCTAATTAAACTAATTGGTTTAGCATTAAATAACAAAATGCTCAATGTATGGTCTAGTGGGTTTAAATGTCTGGCTCTAGGACATATTATTCAAACACCAGGTTCCTTATTGGAAGGTACTTCTATATTTTTACCATATTAAAATAAAGTATTAAGGAATATTTTCTTGCATTTACCTTCATGAAAAAGAGTACTTTAAAAATAATATATTTAGTTAAAAAAACTCTTTTGTTAGTATATGCGTGTACGTTTATGGAAGAAATAAATTCACATAAATGCATACGATTTTAACTTAAAGGATTACTGAGTTAAAAAAAAACTAGCTAATTTTAAGGTATCCGACTACGTTCGGAACCGTGATTTTCAAAGGCGCATAAATGGATAATTTTCATGATATTTAGTACCATTTAGATAATAATATATGGATAAAATTGTTTTAAGGACATTTTGAGAAAAAAAATTCATTTATTTACAATATTTTGGCAAAAATTTAACTTAGAATAATCTTTTTTCCAAATGTTCTCCTTTTGTGAAAAATGCTTCTATTATAATAATATGTTGCCTGTATATAGCTCGGACCTCTGTTCAGATGCTCAACTAGAATTTTTGAAATATATAACTTAGAAGTGGGTTTATTCATATTTTACGACAACAGAGGGGAGCAATTTTAAGAAAAAATTGCGAATAATTATTTCAATTGGTGGTAACTCTGAAAATAATGTGAATTTTTCAAAAATTCTAGTTGAGCCTCTGTAGAGAGGTATGAGCTATATACAGGCAAAATATTATAATAGATCCATTTTTCACAAAAGGAGAACATTTGGAAAAAAGATTATTCTAAGTTAATTTTTTGCCAAAATATTATATTTAAATAAATTTTTTTTTTGTCAAAATGTCCTTAAAACAGTTTTATGCATGTATTCTAATCTGAGTGACACTAAATATCATGAAAATTATATCCATTTATGCGCTTTTTCAAAATCATGGTTCCGAACGTAGTCGGATATCTTAATGTCAATAAATTATTTTGTACATACGTATCCATAGTTATAGTTAAGAGTACATGATTTGTGTAATTTCATCTTTGGATAAAAATGAAATAGTAATTGATGCTAAATTTTTTTTCGTAAGACAGCATCCACTTCCAGAACGAGACATGCATATCCTTTATTACTGTTCATTCTTCATGCGGCTCATTTTACTTGTTTATTGTAAATCATTATTTTTTTCTGAATCATCAATTATAAATCATTTTTCTGAATCATTATGTTAAGTCAATATAACACATGCGTTTTTAGATGATTTCTCTCTCTCTTTTTTTTTATACATCAAGAGAAATTTAGTAATATTAAGTTGCAATTATAAATATATTCTTATAAGTAACTAGCCGTTACCCACCCACTTCACTGGGTATTTCACAATGTTGTGTAAATGTATACTGTTTACATATATATGAATTATTAATATCTAGCTTTAAGAATTCGATTGTATTGAAAAATATATTTATAGCTTTAACTGTCGCCTCTTGATATAGAAAGGACATAAATTATAATAACTAATTTCTATTTATATCTGAAATACAAGTAGAAAGATTTTTTGCGCTCACTTAACCTAATAATCAAGTGGATTTCCACCAAAGCAACTTTCAGTGGATTTCTACTCCATAAAAAAAACATTCGTGCTAAATTTCAAGTCTAAATCTAACAGAGCAAAAACGGAATTTTTATCATCAATACCTCGTTGACAGCATTCTTAGCGGATTCCAATTCAACAAAAGAAGCATGCAAATCAAATTTTATTATTATAGTTTTAGCAGTTCGAAAACGGGAATTTTGTATATCAATACGCCCCAATAACTCTTCCCGCTTTCCCCTGGAGTTGATTTCCGTAAAATCCATTGTTAGTGGAACTCTATTCAAATAAAGAAACGTGCTCAACAAATTTCAAGTAAATGAGTTAAATTCAAAAACAGGAATTTTTCTATAACACGCCTTAATCCCTTGCAACCCCACTCCTTTGGGGGTTCGTTTTCGCAAAACTCTTTGTAAAAGGAACTCTATTCCACGAACGGAACATACCTTCTAATTTTCAAGCAGTTGGGTCTGTTAGTTGAAAAGCGGAAATATTTATCTTTTACGCCCCTTAATGCCCATCAGTGACCCATGGGGATCAATTTCCCCCAAAACTATTTTGTAGCGGATCTCTACACCAAGAAAGGAATCCGCTTACCAAATTTTAAGACTGTACATCTAATAGTTAAAAAAAGGAAATAACTACCTTTAACGCCCCCGCAGCGCCACTTAGGAAGCGATTTTCACGAAACCCATCTTATAGCGGATCTCTACTAAATGACTGGAATCAGCTTACTCAATTTCAAGATATTACTTCTAATAGTTTAAAAAAGGAAATAATTGCCTGTAATGCCTCTTAATTCCTCACAACGCCACTTGGGGTCGATTTTTACAAAACCCAATTTGTACCGGATCTCTACTCTATGAAAGGTATCCGCTTACCAAATTTCAAGACTGTACGTCTAATAGTTTAAAAATGGAAATAATTATGCATAACGCCCCTTAAGCGCCCTCAACGCCCCTTGGAGCCCGATTTTCGTAAAAATCATTATGAAGAGAATCTCTACTTTATGAAAGAAATCTATGTACCAAGTTTTTCAAGAATGTACATCTAATCATTTAATAATGGAAATAATTATCTATAACGCCCTTTAAACCCCTGTAACGCCCCTTGGGGTTCGATCTTTTCAAAATCCGTTCTTAGCTGATGTCTACTCTATGAAGAAAACCTACCGACCAAATTTGAAATTTGTAGGTTTAATAGTTCCGGAGATATCGTGATTAGTCAGTCAGTCAGTGAGTCGCTTTTCTCCTTTATATATATAGATTGTGTTATTGCTGATCGAAGTACCGAAAAGGCATTTCTTAAAAATTCTTTCAAAATATTTGAAGTTTGTGAATTAGGTGAATAATAGAGGTTAGTTATTTCAATGTTTACTTTCTTTTTTAATTTAGAAAGAGATAAATTTAGCAGAATAACAAATTTATTTTCAAATAAGATTCATGTGTTAATATTTAAATGTTATCAAAAATATCTCAAAATAAAAGTCAGAATTTATATTAGAATACTAAAAGACAGGATTTTAGTGGAATGAAAAATAAAATGTGTTTTTTAATTATTATAATAGCCTTGAAAATATTCTAAAACACATAAACTATATAAGCTGGAAAAAAATTGTACTATTAACGCTTAACAACAAAATGTATCCAATCGAGGGAGAAAAGTGATGACGTGCCATCATTGAAATAATGATTGCTGAAGTAAAATTTTTAGACTGTCAAAATTTTGGTATTCAGAGGAGCTAGAACGAAGTTGAGATAATGGCAATTTTTTAAAGGCAGTATAGGTATTGGTCAAATTTGATCCAGTTATTTCAGAACACTTTAATAATGTGAGTAAATTCAAAAATAAAAAAAAATACGTACTTCACACTACTTAGAGCACCATTTTCAAAATGAAATACTTACTATTTTAGCCGAATCTTTTCGTAATGAGATAACACGCATTGTCAAAAAAGCAAAAATTACTCTATAATTCTTGACTCTACACCAGATATTAGTCACAAAGAACAAATAATGTTTGTTATTAGATGCGAGAGCACTACCAAAGCTAAAGTACATATTTTAGAAGGGCTTTTAGGAATAATACACAAGAAAGAGGCTTTCAGATATGGACACAGTCTCTTTTGAATCCGAAATTTCTGAAAAAATTGATTTCCTCAAAATTATTGACAAATGTGGGTCTCATAAAGCAAGAACAGTTTTTTTTATAATTAATTATTAAGTAGTCTCTGTAGAAGGACTGATTTATATACTTTTCGTTTCACGAGATTTAAGCTTTAGTACTTTTTTATTAGATTACTGGCTGCATGGCCCGGCATTGCAAGAGCTTTCTCTGCTTTCATAAATTTTCTCTTCCCTTTACAAAATCAGCACTTCCCATAATCTTTTCAAAATTACTTTAAAATATTATATATTCAATATATTCGAAATATATTCAATTTTGCCAAATCTGGTAATTTTCATTATTTACAGGCATCTTCTTTTCTAGTGTAACCTTTCATCAAACATGAAGTGTACAGAGGAAAAGATACTCATTCGGCGCCAAACAGGTTTTCGCAGCCAAACCCTTGGCGTAAAATTGCGTTGTTTGTTAAAGTTTAAATTTTTTTGACGGCTTCATTTTTAAGTTAATGACTTCAAGCTTTATATATATAGATTGTAAACAACTGGGCCCTAAAGAAATTCTCCGATTTTTTACGATTGCTCCAGGTTCAAAACACTGGGTTCCCTGCGAACCATAAAACTCCCTGTCAGTGGCTTCCACCGTCCCTAATTATCTTTCAAGATGTTAAACGTTTAAAGGGGGTGGGGGAGGATTTCTGAAAAATACGGCTTGACCACTTTTGAGAATCTTACTTGAAGGCAAAAATATACGTGTGGTGCATTTTCGAAGCAGATTTTGAATGTCAGGATTTTACGTGCAAAGCGCTTGGAAGGTTAAACTCCTGATCAGGACAATGAAACAAAATTATGAAATTATTGTATTGTCATCGGTCCTTCACAAGTGTGCGAAATTTGGAATTAATCTGACCTTTTAAAGTGGGTCAAAATCGAGTTCAAAGATTCCATTACATAAAAGTGAAACATAAAAGCGTGTTAAAAATAGAAACTATCATTATTTTGTAAAATATATTATACAGTTTTGTGGAGAAATAAATGAACTTTCCGATTCTGTAATTATTTTTTGTCTTAGTTTTATAGTAAGAATTCGATGAGTTTTTTAAAACTTGGGGAAAGTCGGAACTTCACTCCGTTGAAATAGTAATGACGCTCAGCGGTAAAAAAAGCCAACAGGAGTAGACAATTTGGCGCTTTAAGGCTTTTAGTTAATATCTTTTTAACCAATTGCGATATCGGAATATAAATGGTAAAAACGGATTTCGTGGATCATTCGCGATCTTTAGGTATCTACGTCGGGCGGTTCGTGAGAAAATGGATGTTTATACAAAGCGACATAGATACATTTGTTTCACTAGGAATTTTAATATTGTAGATATTTTCTGAGTAAATGCTGTTATTTCGCTTTTCTAATTATGAAACGTCTATTCTTATTTAAAAGTAATATTTTTGTTGGTTTATTATTTTGTTTGTCGCGATCATAACTAATTAGCGGACCGAAAAGTAAAGTGTTACACCTCAATTTTATTTACATTGTTACTAATGTTTTACTTTTTACTCTTATACTGGTAGAGGAGTGTTCCCGCTTGTCAACACCAGAACTAACTTCGCATTACTGTAAGCGCATGCGCAGATATTTTTGTTCCTAAGAAAATTAACTAGCTGTTGTGAGATCACTTGTTTTCGGCCATGTAGTATGTAGCTGCTTTTGTTCGCGTTATTAAAAAAAATATTTAAAAATGAAGCAGAGCGTAATGCTTGAATACTTACTAGATTAGAATTAGAATAATTTAGATGGATAAATTAGATTCATTCGAAATGAACCACACCGATGCAGAACTAGAGTTTAGAAAATTGAAATTAGAACGAACCCTTGACCACACCCTGTTTTTGTTTCAAGGAGTTTATAAGTATTAAATATGTAAGTATTGTATTAAGTAATTAAATATATAAGAATGCAATAAGTAATTAAATATATAAGTATGCAATAAGTAATTAAATATATAAGTATATTGCAATAAGCAATTAAATATATAAGTATTGAAATAAGTAATTTATTATAATATAATAAACTAATATTAGAACGCTTTATAGATAAGACAGGCAGGCAGGCAGATAGATAATATTCTATTATTTACTATCTCGAGTTCCACGAGACAATTTCTACTCGTTAATTAACAAAAAGCCTTGAAAAACTAAGTAGTTTTCTAATTGAAAAATCACCTTTTTGTGTATTTGTGGTAAAATCACCTACAATGAAGAAGAAACAACATATCAACCCCCCGATTTGATGTTGTTATCTAAATTTAATAAGAACAGCATCTAAATTTTAGGTTGAAAATTCGTACAAAATGCACGTGTTTTCTCATACAGCTATAAGCATTTTAGTGTCATTCCGAGCATTGTGTTTAAGTGAAATACATTTCTCAACGTGAATGACTACAAAAACAATGTATAAAACAAATTAAACTCTGAATAAGTAATGTGATTGCATTTACTCTCAATAGACCTAGACTTGGACAGTTTCTGTGAAAAAAAGTAAGCATATATATATCTCAGTTATTAAATAATGCATCGATTAGGGACACTTGGATCATAAATTAATATTTTTAATGAGTAAAATTATATTAAAAAGTAAAATTATGATTTTTTAATAATAAATGCCATACTTTTTTAATTGCCTTTACCTAAAGTGCCCATAACATGTTAATCTAAATTAAAGATTATTTTTAAATATATTCTTCGAAGTTTGTGTGTAGAATGGGGTCCCACGAAAACACTTTCTAGTTCTTAGGGGTTCCACGAAAAGCACCTTAGAGTTCTAGGGCAGGGGTGGCGAACCTTTATCGATCAACGTGCCATTTTTTTCTAACGAAGTGTTTAATGAGGCTTACACGTGCCGTCAAATAATTTTTACTTGTGATTATAGGGAAAATATTAAAACTAAATATTAACTCAAACTCTTTATTTACTTCTAAAAAACACCTTTTGCAATGTATAGTTGTAAATGTTTTAATAATACATGTAATTTAAATTAAAGTAACATTAGTGTGACTTGTGCTGTTGTACGAGGGCTGTTTTTAAAGTAAGGTTCTTTTGCTTTTAAAAAAATAACGGCAATATTTGGTTTCAAAACACCTTTATTTTTGGATTGTACATACCTTTGCCTATTTTTCTGCATAGTTGCCGAGTTTATAAATGCCTTTGTCATATTTTAAGGCTGTATCACACGTTTATTTTTCATGCAATTTTTTCGTCCAATTTTTGACCGAATCTGAGGGGGAAGGGTTTCCGTAAGCAAAACGACATGCTGTGACGTCATCCGCGCTCTATCTCACATTGAAAAATTACTCGCCGATTTTTCTGCTTCGGAAAACGAACATCCAAAATTATTTCTTTCATTTCGCTTCCGCTTTTGTTGATGGGTGTAAACAGAAATAGAGCACCATTCTATATAAAATGTTATACGCCGTTAAAATATTATACACCATTAAAATATTATACGGCTTATCTGAAGTGTTAGACGAAAAAGAAGCCACCATCTTGTTTATGACGTAGGGTGCCGAAGAACCCCATTGGCTGGAATTTAAAGCAATTTTTATTTGGAACAATTTTTTGAGCTCGCTTGAAAAAAATTGTTTTAAAGCGGTTGCTATGGCAATTGAGTAAAAATTGCACGAATTGGACGAAAAATTGCTTGAAACGTGTACGTGTGATACGGCCTTTAGAGCTAAGTTTTGAAAACCCTATTCAAAGAAGTCTACCGCCTAGTCGGACAGCCAAGAGTTCACGGCCTCTTTCACTTCTTCTTTGTCATTGAAGCGCTTCCCGCCAAGACTGTGTTTGAGGTACCGGAAAAAGAGGAAATCGCTGGGAGCAAGGTCGAGGCTGTAGGGCACATGGTCCAAAACCTCCAAGCCAAAAGATTCAATTAAGTGCGGAGTCGTTCGAGAAGTGTGAGGCCTTGCGTTATTGCGGAGGAGCAAACCCCCTTTTGACAGCATGCCACGTCGTTTGTTTTGCAATGTTTTTTTGAGCTTCTGCAAAGCAATGCAGTAGGCACCTTAGTTGATCGTTGTTCCTTGTGGCATAAAAAATTTACCAGAAAAACACCGCGCCGGTCCCAGAACACTGTTGCCATAATCTTGCGCTTTGACAGCATTTGTTTGGATTTTACCTTGACGGGAGAGGATGTGTGTCGCCATTCCATCGACTGTTGCGTTGATTCCGGGGTGATATGGGATACTTATGTTTCATCACCAATAACGATTCGACTCAACATGTAATCCCCTAATTCCTCGTAATTAATCAAAAAGTCCAATGAACGGGCAAACCTCTTGTCTTTGTGTTCCGCAGTGAATAGTCTGCGTACCCACCGAGAACACAATTTCTTAAAGTTGAGGTCTTCATTCACAATTTTGTACACCACCGACAGAGAAACGTCGGGAAATTCCAATGAAAGAGTGATTATCGTGAATCTCCTGTACTCACTAATTTTGTTTCAACTGCTTGCATCAAATCATCAATGATTACAGAGGGTCGGCCTGAGAGTTCTTCATCATGGACGTTTGTTCGCCCATCTTTAAACTTCCAGACCTATTTTCGAGCTTTTAAATTACTCATTGCTTCAGTGCCTTTTACTCTAATTTTCTGGTGATGAATGTCTGCAGTTGACAAGTTTCTCGCAGCCAAAAAAATGGATAACACACCGTAAGTCAGATTTGGCGTGCGATTCAATCACCTTAAACATTTTAAAAGACGCAGAGCAAAGATTACACGAATGCTACAGAGTTGGAAATGTCGCGAGTATGATCGCAAAGGATGCTGGTCAGTGAAGCAGAGACTCGTTGCGGCGTACGCGTGAACTATGGAACTATACGCGTCAACGGATCTTACTTAAAAATAGCCCTCGTAGATTGCATGATAAATAACTTATATCAGGATTGTAAAATGTTACTTTTAATAGAATGCATGCTTAATTGAAGTCATTGGCCAAATAGTTTCTAAGCAATTAATTATTTTTACTGTGATTCACTTTTTTGACAAGAGGAATTGTGATTTGCCTCAAAATGCCGTTTTACAGACGATGTTCTGCATACCACTATTCCAAAACATAAAACACACACCGCTTTGTCGCCTTTACTAATCACATGCCATATTCCTAGATTCCCCAAGTTTGAAATTTTCTATTACACTTACTGTCTTGCATTTTTTGTTCTTTTGCTGAACTAACCGTGTTAAATAACAGTTAAAAATCATAAATATAACACAAATAAACTTTAAAATACAGTTGTGTCAACGAAATTGACTATGCTATGCTTAGACAAATTTTGCATCATAAGCAATTGTAGTCCAAGACAACTATATATATAAAAGGCAATAACAAACGAATGTGCTTCTCGCCGCCCCGCGACCGATCACTCGCAGTTGTTCGTAATATTTCATTGTGAATTTTATTATTTTGAACTAAAATGCATACCATTTTGATCACTGGTGTTCCCAAAATATTTTGTCGCAGGTCATTGATGGCTCGCGCGCCACTGGTTCACCATCCTTGTTCTAGGGATTCCATGAGGTGAAAAAGTTTGGGAGCCCTTGGGCGAAGAGGCATTGCTCATTTGCTTGTTGAAGCTTGAACCGTAATGATGTTTTGAAACATCATAGTTTATCTCAATCCTTGTTTTTTGAATTTCTTTGTTTATTCATCTTTAATGTGACCAGTCGTCATCGGCTTACACGTATTTCTCTACGTGTGGAAAAATAGGCGTTTTGTCCGAAAGAGCAAAAATGTAAAACATTTAGGACTCGAAGAGCGAATTCATGTAAAATTTAGCTTCTAAAAATAAGAATTTCTTAAGACTTAAGGAACAATTCCATATGAAATTTAACTGTTCAAAAATTCTTGTTCAAATTGTATTCTGCGGAATATTTCGAAAGGAAGGAATCTAATTTCGAAAGAGAAATGGATATTTTTGAGACTTAAAGAACCAATTCATGGAAATCTCGGCTTCTAAAAATAGGAAATTAAGAGGATTCTAATGAGAAAAAATTGATGTTCGAAGAATGAAAATGGAATTTCTTAAAAAGACATTATAAACACATTCTAAAATTTCTCAAATGAATTTTGCTAAACCACGTACCTTTTCTTACATCATGCGGATTCCTTTTTTTTCATTTCGAACGGAATCTCCATCATTTTAACTTTTTTCTGTGCGCACCATAAAATAATTACCACCATTTTACCAAAAAATTAAAAAAGAAAAAGAATTATACCTTGCTTGCGTCTCATTGTAAGCAATAACCGATAATTACACCATTATCCGAATAACAGCAAAGCGTCGGAAAAAGGATTTTTTACCGTTATAACTTATATAGTTAACTTGGTTGCCGAAGCTGACGTAACTAACGGAAATTACTAATTGTAGATACCTCACGGTCACTAATAATGGTCCATTGCAGGGATGGCAAACCAGTGGCACGCGTGCCATTAATGGCACACGACAATATATTCAGGGCACGCTGCGATCAAAATGGTTTGCATTTTATTTCAAAATAACCAAGTTTACTATGAAGTATTACGAACAAACACAAATGATCGGTCGCGGGTTCTTCGGGGAGCACATTCGCTCGTTATTGTCTTGCCTTAGTTGCCTTATGATGCAAAGTTTGTCTACGCATAGCATATTCAATTTCATTGACATAACTGTATTTTATAGTTTATTTGTGTTATATTTTTTTAATATGGCTAATTCAGCAAAAGAACAAAAAGTGCAAAATAGTAAGTGTAACAGAGAATTTCAAAGTTGGTGAATCTAGAAGTATGGCATTATATTAGTAAAGGCGACAAAGTGGTGCGTGTTTTATGTTCTGGAATAGTAGTATGCAGAACATCGTCTGTAAAACGGTAGTTTGAAACAAATCCCAAATCCTTTTGTCAAGCAAATGAACTACAGCAAAAATAATTAATTGCTTACAAACCGTTTAGAAGATGACTACAATTCAGCATGCATTCTACTAAAAGTAACATGTTACAATCCTAATATAAGTTATTTGTCATCCAATCTGCAACAATAGATGTCACACTAATGTTTACTTTTGTTTGAGTTACACGTATAACTAAAACGTTTAAACTATACAGTGCAACAAGTATTTTTTCGTAGAAAATAAAGAGTTTTGTGCTGTTAGTATTTAGTTATATTATTTTCCCTATAATCATAGGTAAAACTTATTTAACTGGTACTTCTATACCTTATTACAAACTTCTTTAGAAAAAATGGCACATTAATCCATAAATGTTCTCTAACCCTGTTCTATTATTTTAAAAAATGAAAAAGAAGAGTAGCTAACTTTTTTTTGGTGAACTTATCGTCCAGCCTGGAGACAAAAAAAGTTGAAAAACCATGGGTTGTTTATAATATAAGTCCTAACTCTCAAACCTTAGGGTGCAATTGTATGAGATGAGTTATATATATAAAGGATGTTTTTTTTAGAGGTATAGCACTTTAAATTGCAATAAAACAACGATGTATTATTCGATTGACATGAATTTTTTTTATTCGAAGGATAATCTTGTGGCATTACATTTTAAATATGATTTCTGGCATAGGACTGCCACGGCTGGCTCGGATGTAGTCCAATCTGGACGTCCAATTTTCGATGACTTTTTCCAACATTTGTGGCCGTATATCGGCAATAACACGCCGAATGTTGTCTTCCAAATGATCAAGCGTTTGTGGCTTATCCGCATAGACCAATAACTTTACATAGCCCCACAGAAAATAGTCTAGCGGTGTTAAATCACAAGATCTTGGAGGCCAATTCACAGGTCCAAAACGTGAAATTAGGCGGTCACCAAACGTGTGTTTCAATAAATCGATTATGGCACGAGCTGTGTGACATGTTGCGCCGCCTTGTTGGAACCACAGCTCCTGGACATCATGATTGTTCAATTCAGGAATGAAAAAGTTAGTAATCAGGGCTCTATACCGATCACCATTGATTGTAACGTTGTGGCCTTCATCGTTTTGGAAGAAGGATTCCACCAGCCCATAAAGCGCACCAAACAGTC
This sequence comes from Trichonephila clavipes, assembly GCA_019973935.1. Classification (NCBI taxonomy): domain Eukaryota; kingdom Metazoa; phylum Arthropoda; class Arachnida; order Araneae; family Nephilidae; genus Trichonephila; species Trichonephila clavipes. Next base: position 108,189 of record BMAU01006451.1, on the reverse strand, counting down.
AGTTTTTCTGGATGTAACGGTGTTTCGACATACACTTGTGGATTAGCTTCACTCCAAATGCGGCAGTTTTGTTTGTTGACGTAGCCATTCAACCAGAAGTGCGCTTCATCGCTAAACAAAATTCGCTTATGAAAATCGGGAACAACCGCAATCTCGTTTTGGGCCCATTCGACGAATCTACGTCTTGCTTGATCATATTTAAAATGTAATGCCACAAGATTATCTTTCGAATAAAAAAAAATTCATGTCAATTGAATAATACATCGTTGTTTTATTGCAATTTAAAGTTCTATACCTCTAAAAAAACACCCTTTACTATTGTTCCGATCATAGATAACATGCTTTTGAAAATATTCAACCTATTATGGCTATTTACAACTGAGTTGAAGGAAGAAAACCAACATTTGGAACACTTTTACAAGCAGAAAAGTACTAAAAATATTAACGTTATGCTATAAATTTCCTGAAGAAAAATATACAAAGCATTTATTTATTCGGTATATTCTATCAAACTACTCGTTTCTGTTGGAATTAATATCCTACTTTCCCTTCTAATATACATTTCATGTCTTGTATTTTAAAGGTAAATGGATGTTACAAATTATATTAATTCGTACGACTTATAATCTATCCCTTCACTGCCGATTAAAAGTTACGCTTCCCTGCGCCACCTTAAGCCCACATGGGATGCATTGGGGGGAGGGGGAGAGAAGGAATATACAAGCAAATCCTCTGAAATAAGTAAATCCTTTGCAAACACTGTCACGGTCCAGTTACTGCATTCGAAAGCTTGCGGAATAATTTTATGGATAGCAGTACACAGAAAAAATATATATACGTATATATACGTTCAGGGAGACTAATGCTTTGGCTGAGAGAGACGCTTATATACACCAGTGGCACTTAAGAGATTAAAATTGTATTGTAACTGTAGCGTCAAAGTATAGTATTATTGAATTCAATACAATGTTATTGTATGAGGGGGTCATGGGGTTAAAATTATACATAATTGAATATTGGGTCTCAAATATTTAAACTTTGAGAATCACTGGTATATAATTACATCAACTTAATAATAATAAAACATTTTAGAGCTATCTGATAAAATATTCCAAAAGTTTGCGTTCTGTAGTTTTGCTCTTTTGAAAACTGAGCCATAATGTTTTTAAACATGTATGTTCTCCTTAACATTGTTATATATATCAGTTGTGCGATTGTGTGCACATACCTTATCTCTTAACATTAAAGAAAATAAACATAGAGATAAAATCTCAATCCTTTATTGTCATTATGGAGAAAAATGCAATGCGGCAAACAATTCCTTCTGAAACTAAGCACATACTTGCGTTACATTTTCAAAAGATGATTGCTTTATTGCGTGACATCCCCTATCGTAAATTTCTTGCAGTAAACATTTCAGTGATTTCAGCTCAGTTGTAAAGAGATTATTATTTCCGCAGGTAAAAGAAATAATTCTCTGAGATGTAAAAAAAGGTTCTATTCGGTTGAAAGAGAAAGACATGTCCAAAATTACTTTTACGTAGACCAAAAATAATGATGTTTCTTGAACCATCCAATAGGTGTAAACCAAATGAAAATAAATATTTGTAGGGACTGATTGAAAGACAAGTCTAATTAGACGTCTAATCAAATGTGATCAAATGCAAATCAAGGCATTTCATTGTCTTTTGGTGAATTAAGTGCTTTATAGGTGTAGAAGACATTTTAACTATTCTCATACATAAATTTATATCTCCAATATATTATTTATCAATTATCTAAAATTTATGAAGGCAAGATCGATCTTTTACAGTACAATAAAGAAATAAGTTTTACTTATTTAATACAACAACAAAGAAATACAAATCACTGTTGTAATTTTCCTAAGCTGAGTTTTGGAAAAAACTTAGAAGATATTCATTGAAAAAATAAACTGGAAGCAATAATAAAGTGGTAGGTAATTTGGAACAGCAAAAGAATTGCTATTTAACTCTATTACTACTTAAAATCATTTTATACAGTACTAGATATCTGAAGATCACGTTCCCTCTACAAGAAAACGTCAATTAATAACTTTTAATAAGACCTTAAAATATCACCTGTTAGTTTTAAAAAAGAGAAATTCAGGAGCATTTTTTTGAAAAAGACAGTTAAATTAAATTAAAATAGTTTTTTTTTACTAAATTTTAGAATGAATTGTTTTTTAGAAAACTAAATGTGTTTTATGTAAATAGTCCTAAAGTTCTATTCCCCTTGGAAAATTTGATCTCTTATTTTTGGTCAAACCTCCTCGGCAATTTTTGATTGGAAGACATTGGTTGTAAGTACCTTAATTTTTCTCATCATTATATGCTTTAAAAAAATTTAACTATCGTATTATTACTCATTAGAGTTGTATTTTTTCTTTTATTGAAGAAAATTTTTATTTACATAAGCATTCTATATAAAAATATTAATAAATACAAAAGAAGAAAGTTTTGAAATTTTCCAAATTTTGCTTCAAACTTTTTAATTTTAAAAATTACGTCACCGATGTATGAAAAATATCATGTGAAATAATTTTCTTGAATTGGAACACTATAAGTTATACTGAAATATAAATTTTTAAAAGCATAAATAATGAAAAAACTGTTCTCAAGGAATCAGATAGTTTGTTCTCATAATTCGAATTCCAAACGTATTTCAGCTTCTAATGTGATAATATAATTATATCTATAGAACTAATTATAATAAAATGTATATATTGTGTGAATCGACAAAAAATAGTATTTAGACGCGAAGAGTATTCTCCTATTTTTAACTGGATATACGTATATTCCGACGTATAATTTGCACTTTTAACCCAAAAAATAAGATCGAAATTTACGGGAGTGCGTTTTACACAGGATATAAAAATGACAGTTTTTTAAAAATAAAGATAACATAAACATATAAAAATTTAGATTTTTGCGTATATGTAAATACTGTTTATTTAAAGATGATAACATTCATTAGGAACTTTCTTTTTTGGGTAAAATAAAACGTTTGTCATATTCGTCTCCCGTTATACTTCCAGGCATATTATCGAATTTTGTTTCTTCTTCACTCATCACTATTACTTTGATCCATAAATAATCATCATCTGTTGCATCTAGATTGTTGGATACAATATATTTTTATTTTTTTTTAAACGACTAATGATTTTTTTTATGTCAAGTTTAATTCCATTCCAGGCTTTTATTATGCGCTCACACACTATTTCTAGATAGACATGACACCCTTATGATCCATTTGTATATGTTTTTTTTCACTTCCTAACATCCACATACTTTCAAACACCTATTTTCATGCTCTTTAAGTGAGTGAGTGAATATTAACGTCGCACTGTTCAGCTACACAAGGGCTTTTAGTGACGGACCACGTAATTTTGAACCATGGGCAAGTGACGTGGACGACACCTGAGCTGGCAACCCCCTCTCCTAACTACCACACCACACCAACGGGAGACGTTTCAGCTCTCCACAGATTTAACGTGCATCGCTGCCCTACACGGCAGGTCTTAAGTGGAACTGGGCTCGAACTAATGACATGCCTGCCATGATCCGATACCTTGACCACTGGGCTATCGCATTCATGCTCTCTAAGGTTTTAACTCTAGAAGCATGTTATTGTTCAAAAGCCTAGCATAATATTTCGAATAGATGACTTTAAAAAAGATGAGTGCTACACATGTACATTTCAGGTTTGTTCGTAAAAAAAGGTGCGCGTTACACGTCGAATATTCCTGAAAATTTAAAAAAAAACGTAGTTTGAAAGTATAGGTGCGTGTTATATATATATATATATATATATAGCACCTGGTAACTATGCTGTGATTTGTAAGTATTTTTATTATAATATTCTTTATGATCACTTTCTTAATAATGGTTCTTTTAAAAAATTAGATTTGTCACATAATGAAATTAGTAATCGTATTATTGCTATTTATAAAAAATTAGGTTATTGTATTCCTAAAATTAAAAGTTTCCATATATTTTTTTAACTCCAAAATTCCATAAAAGTCCGGTTAAATTTAGAACTGTGACAAATGGTTTTAGAACATATATTACTACTGCAGGCAAATTACTTCATAATATTATACAAAACTTTATTAATCAGCAATGTAATAAAGCTATAATTAAAAATAGTAAAGAGATTATAGATTTTTTTAATGATAAAAATATTTATTCAGTTCATAGTTATGACTTTGAAGATCTTTTCAATTCCATTGATTTATATGATATTATTATAGTAATTTTAGAAAACCACAGTATGTATAACCTTAATATTAATTTTAACAAATTTAAAACTCTCATAGATATTGTCTTAAAAGAAAATTATATCAGTTTTTTTTAAGGGTTCTTTATATAAACAAGAGAAAGGACTCCCACAAGGGGGCCCAGCTAGTAATAGTTTGGCTACTCTTTATTTACATTTTTATGAATATAATTATGTTATTAATAATGACTACCATATTTTTAGATATATTGATGATTTAATTATTTTTGGTAAAAATGATAATTTAAATCACATTATTAATTTTTATCCGTCTTACTTAAACTTAGTTAAAATTAATAATAATCCAATCAAAACAAATTACCTAGATGTATCACTGTATATTAAGGATTTGAAACTACATTCTAATATTTATGATAAAAGAGATGCCTTTAATTTTAATATCATCAAAGTGCCTTACTGGAATTCTAATTTATCAATATCTATATATAGAAATATTATTTTTAACTATATTTATCGCAATAAAGTATTAGTTAGCGATAAAGCTAATATTTTTTAAATCTTAAAAAATTTTTAATCACTGTATTGAACATGGATACCCTGCTAATTTTCTTTGTAATTATATTTATAATAGTTTTTATGATACAATTTGTATTAATGTAATTATTTACTGTTATTATGTTTTGTAATGTTTTTTTAAATTTAGACAATATCTAATTTATCCTACAATTATTATATAGATGGCGCCACATGTTTTTTTTTAAATTCTTAATATATATATTTTTCTGAGTTTATATTTTACGCTAATTTTATGATTTTTATTTTTATGATTTTTAAAAATATATATATATATATATTTCTTATTATCGTATCGCAATTAATCCTTTCTTATATCGTATCGCAATTAACTTTATGCGGTTCTGCCCTCCCTATTTGGCGGGAACACGATACTGCACTCCTGGCCATCGTTATAAATACGTTTTAGTAGGTTATGTTTATGTTCATATGTTCTTTAGTTTAATGATTTAATATTTAAATTCTACACATATATAACTCTTTCCTTTCCTCTTGGTACATAGTATGACAAATTACAGGTGAAGGTTGGCGCCGCAAAACTTGTTTAAACCTGCAATCCTGGTTCCTAAGGCCAGAAATTTGTCTTTATACTATGTGCCTCCTTCCTAATTTAAGTTATCTTAGGTATATAACTATATGATTATTTTTATATTTTTGTTTATGTATATGTATATGTGTGTATAAATTTATATATATGTGTATGTATATGTATATAATTATATATTGAAAAAATTCTTTTATATTTGATTATATATATATATATATATATATATACACGCTGGAATATACGGGAAAAAACACTAACAACACAAAACGTTTTTTTATTAAAAAATAGCAACATTATATATATATATACCTATAAAAAATAACACCAATTAAATAAACTTGTGTTAGGAAATGTATCTGTGAATAAATAGCATATATTTATTATTTGCTTAACCAAAACGGACTGATTTCATGTGACCTCATAGTAACATGATAAGGATAATAACGTTATTCTAGTCAATCAGTTCAAAAACTCACGTGATGTCATAGTAAAAAGATAAAAGCTATCTTGTGCTTTCAGCTAATCGGATCATGTGCTGCATTTTTGCCAACTTTTGCTCTTTGTAGAAATTTTCTCTTAAAAAGTACATATGCATACAAAATGCATAAAAACACATGCATAAAATATTTTTTCTTGATTTTAAAAAATTTTGCTGAAGAAATTTTTCATAACATTTAAAAATGTTTACTCAATTATGATGTTTGTAATTTTAAGTTTTACAAATAGAACAACAAGTACTATTAGTTTAATCCCTGTTTTGAATTTAATGGAGAATACATGTTTGTCTTTATCATGTGACCGTCATTGAGCCCATGATTCATTAAAGAAAATTAAACTATCGGGTACTCTAAATATATCCGTCGAGCCGCAAGTCCTCTAGTGAGTTTGGTGGAAGGGGAAGAGAGACGGGATGCTCCCTAGAGTGTTCTCCCTCAAAATTAGGGTGGAACCGAGCCAAAAAGTACTGCCACCTGTATGGTGCTCAAAGATACGGCTAACGGCAAGTGTACATCTAGCTTTTTTCCGCAATGAAATTCGTGGGCAGTTATAACAACAACAAACTATCGTCTCCTTATAAAAGCAATGTAATTGCATTTATTAATTTTTTCACGTAATTTTAGTATTATGTACCTGGCAACATTTTTATATTTCATTACTATCACCCATATATATTTAAAATTTTCTGTTCCACTAAAAACAAATTCTTTTTTGCTTATTTTTTGCGTATTGGATTGAATTGCTTTAAAACAAGCAATAAATGGCTATATATTCCATTATCAAATTTGTTTTAAGATATTCTCTTAGCATTTAAATATACGGAATTCGAACCAAAATTTAGCATGACTTTTACTGTTCTGAAACACTTATGAAAGCAATTGACACGCGAATATTAGTCTTTCATACTATCTTTATATCTGATTTTAGTATTAGAATTTTTTTTACTGCAGTATAAAAAAAGTTTTGGTACTAAAATTAATTAATGTTTATTTGGAAAATGTCTCGTTACATACTATATACGGTAACATTGAATTGGTAGTGAATATATGTGTGACGTTAATCTTTTTTTTTTTTTTTTTTTTTTTTGGCTAGTGGAAAAATGTCACATAGAATAATATGAAGGATGGAAAGAAATTGATTCAATTTGGTTTAGGAACACCACTTAATGGATTAGAGTGAGAACACTTTGTCCACCCTAAAATGTGTACACGTCTGAAAGGAAATTATCATTCACAGTAACCGAGAGTCCCACTTACAAACGGCAAAATAATCAAACAGAAAAATGTGTTCCTAATCCCCTTTACCATTACATTTTTTTTAATTGCCATGTTAATACCAGACGATCCAAAAGTCCGTTTGCATTTGAAAAGTACAATTCATGGAATAACGAAGGGAAAGAGGTAAAAATTGACTCACATATTGGAAATGACATGGGTTGACAAAAACATTTGAAACCAAAAAAGTAGCAAAAAATGGCCAAAAAAAAGATGGATCTTTATTTAACAAAAGCAATAAGCATAACAATTGATTTTTAACAATAAACGATGTTCTTCATGAAAAATGCTCAACATATTGTCCGTTATTCATCAGGAATACTTATAGTCAAGGGATAATGTTGAGAAAAGCACTATACATCGTATCTGTATGGGTAGAAATTGCCTTCGGTTGTTGACTTTTAGCATCCCTAGTGAGATCGGATGATCATGGTAGACTTGTGACTTCAGGTAACCCCACAAGCTATAAATACACGGATTCAGGTCTGAGGACTTGGACATTCCAAGCATTGTGGACTGCTCAGTATGCGATCCTTACCAAACAATGTGCGCAAGAGATCTTTCACATCCTTCTTATGGTGACAGGACATTGAAGTCAACATACTGCAATTACTGGTGCCTCCTTGGTTTTAACTTAACTTTGACATTTTCTCAAGGCAACTGGGCTGCGTCAACAGCTCTCAATCCCATCTGAATCTGAGAGGTGGTATTGTGTTGTCGACTTAGATGTTTAGGTGGAGTGGCTTCTGGAAGAAAACCCAATGGAGTTGGGTGGCAGAGAAAAACCTCAGCATCTTGTATGGGACTTTTTGATTAGATGCTGGGAGTGAGCTATTGGTGTTAACTTTCCAATCCCAATTCAAAGTAAAAGAAAGCAATGGAGTTTAAAATGGAATTAAAAGAACAAAAGGGAATTTTTGAAGTAAAAGAAAATTTACTAATCATTTAACATGGATTCAACTTGTAGATAGGCTTTTTGCTTATCTGTTTTAGTTGCTTTAAGTTTAGGTAGTAACTATAAAGTTTTATAGGCATTCTTTTTACTAAGCTAGAACTTATATTGAAAAGTTCGAAAGGTGGGAGAAAATTATAGAGATACTGTCTTCCTGGTTCTGGCTGGTGTCTCCCTGAATAAAGCTCAATCTATACACTATTTTCATGTGGCATCACTAGCATTTTGCTGTCCAGTGTCATCTATTGGCTATTTTTCTACTTTTTTGTTTCAATAAAAACCCGTGTCGTTTCAAGCACATGTGTGTCAAACATTTTTTTATCTCATTACCTACATTATACCATGAGTTATAGAATTTTCAAATGGTCACCTGGTAGTTCATTTTTGTCTCCCCTAAATTATAAGCGATTAGAAGGCTACCACTTCGTCTTCTCTTACACTTGTCAACCACCTGAAATAGCTTTTGTTGTTCTTAGAATTGCTATGCAGCAATTCTAGGAGTTCTAATTCTAATTTGTTTGCTTTGCTAGCTGGCGAAGACATTTCAATTTTCCGGCAAATTGTATGAATAAAATTTCGATAAATGTATATACCAGCCGTTACCCATTTCATTGGGTATTTTGCATGATGCTTGATTATACACTGTTTTAAGTTGTTGATATTTAAGTGATTGCTTTCTATTGTTTCCAAAACCAGTCTAACAGTCCGGCTTTTTTAATTTAAAAAAGATAGGGTTCGAATGTCTAAAGCGGAAGAACGTTTGTCTTTTACGCTCCCTTAACCAACTCCCTTGGAGTTAATTTTTGCAAAACCCATTCTTAGTAAATTCCCACTTATCAAAAGAAACATGCTTGCCAAATTTAAGGCCTGTCGATCTTATAGTTTAAAAAAGCAGGATTTTTATTTATCTAAAACACCTCTGCTGCCACGTCTCTTTTTCCCCCAAACCTGTTCTCTCCTCAGCAAGAGACATGCTTGTTAAATTTCAAGTATGTAGGTCTGATAGTTAAAAAGATCTCGTGATCAATGAATTATTTTTCTCCTATATGTATAAACATTAACATACACATATATTTGTCTGAATATATTGTTTAAATTTTTAATTTTTTATAATGTTTATCATCTATATCAGTGTTTCTCAACTCTTGTGATTTAACACCCCTAGACTATTTTCTGTGGGGCTATGTAAAGTCATTGGTCTATGCGGATAAGCCACAAACGCTTGACCATTTGGAAGACAACATTCGCCGTGTTATTGCCGATATACGGCCACAAATGTTGGAAAAAGTCATCGAAAATTGGACTATATCCGAGCCAGCCGTGGCAGTCCTATGCCAGAAATCATATTTAAAATGTAATGCCACAAGATTATCTTTCGAATAAAAAGAAATTCATGTCAATCGAATAATACATCGTTGTTTTATTGCAAAATTTAAAGTTCTGTACCTCTCAAATAAAACCCTTTATATATATATATATATATATATATATATATATATATATATATATATATATATATATATATATATATATATATATATATATAGTAAGTCCCCTTATATGGAACAGCGTTAAACGAGGTTATCTCATCATGTAAATAATGGGGTTAGGGGAAGATGGGTAGAAAATCGGCCAAGTACTTTACCATTAAATTTATTAATTATGTGTTTTATAACAATAAAACAAAAATGCATTTCTTACAAATATAGAAACATAATAAATGAATATACACATAAAAATAAATAAAATTCTAAGTCAATGCGTTTACATTTCAGATCATACAGTATCTTCTGTATTTCTAATATTTTCTGCCTTTTTATCAAGAAGGCATTTAATGTAAGTTGCGTTTTCCTTTTGCACTCCGTGAGAAGTTGTTGGTAGGTGGATAATGCATCCATAACGCCCCGTCTTCCCTTTGAACTCCTGTCAAAATTTGCTCCTGCTTTTTCTTGCTGCTTTATTTTCGTGTTTATTTTACTATCAACCATGATAAAAACTAAAAACCATAATATTTGTCGCTATAGAGAAATCGTTATATTATATGAATTTTTTACTTACAATAACATTAACAAATGTTTGAAACGATAAAAATACGTTCGTATAAGACCGCTGGAAAGAAGAAACACAGATAAACTGCTTCGGATATCGGGAAGCCTACCGCCGTGTGTAATTTCGGGGAATACCACAATTCAAATAAAAGAGCGTTAAACCGAAACCGCGCTAAACGAAACAGCGTTAAGCGGGGTCTTACTGTATTTCAAAATAAAGAAAGTATGTGCTTCAACAAGATCGAAAACTATACTCATATATCATAAAAAAGAAAGGCGAAAAAACATAGCAAAGAATAAACTATATTTTTCTTTAATTGATAAGCAGTCATAACGGCTAACTTTCCTGAGATTTTAATAGCACACAAATCCCATGGCAACGTTATCCTTTAAAAAGAGCGTTCAAACGAGACGTTCTGTTAACAGCGATGACGAACCATTCAATCACGTGCTCCCCAAAGAGCAATCCATTCACGGTTGCCCCACCCAAAATTAATCGATGTCTCGAGAAATAACATAACATTAATGTGAAAGATTGTGCCAATAGGTTATGTTTAATCGATCCGAAAAATATACTATACATGTTACATTTGGCTAACAAAAGATTCAGGTCAATGTTCTTTCAGTTGTTGACAAGATGCAATTCTTTCAAAATATGAGAATCATACAAACATATTAAAACGTTTATAATTTAATCCAGAGGTGCAACCTTTTTGAGAAGAGTGCCACTATCTGATAAAAAAAAGGTTTTGCACGCCACTTCAAACTTTTCCAACAAACAAGAGAATATGAATAGATGAAAAAATGTTACTTATAGACTTATTATGGAATTTTTACGCAAATAGCACATACTTTATACAAATCTAAGTCGTTGAAATTTAAAAGTAATATATTAAAAAAGACATAAGTACAAACTTAAGGCGACACAGTACGATTCAACTGACAAAAATCGGTAAAAAAATCAAATATAATTTTTTAGTCTAAATAATTTTTCATATACTTTTCTACAAACTCACAAAATGTGGAAGCTCTAAGTTTGAAAAATACAGAGTTATGATAATTTTTACATTTATTTTTACTCACATTCCAATGGTAAATCAAAACTTTCAACTGGCTTATCTCAGAAAGATAAAATAACTAATTTGTCTTCATTTAAAATGCTAAGGCTTTTTTTCTATTGTGCTTAACACTTGAAAAGTTTTTTTCACTTGTAGCTAATTGTACATGGAGCAAAAGTTGGTATGCATTTTTCATTCAAAGCAATGCTTATTTTTTAAAAAATAATTAAGGTTAGAATTTTCAATAAGCTTTCATAAAAAGAAAGTATTGTATGAATACCAATTCTGTTATCGCAAAACCCACACCAACTTTGTTTATACATAGCTTGACGTTCTTGTAAATCAAATTTCATGCGTGTACGTCAACTTTTGTAGGAGGAGAGTAGCATTTTAAAAACACTTCATAAATTTCAAGTTTTTCCCTTAAAAAATTAAATGGTTAGAGCTTTTTATGAAATTTTGAGCACAAAATAGTACCTTGTCCCCTTAAGTTTTATTGTTAATTTTTTTGCAGTGTTAATCAGTTAGGTTAGGTATAAAATAAAAATGAGCAACCATAAACATATAATTCTAAATAAATGTTAAATAGTCAGTACTTTTATTAATGTGGTTTTTCAATTTGTAGATTTTTCACATTAGGATCAGTTCTCAAAGATGCTAACAAAATCGGGTTGTTTTAGGTGTGCCTCACAGTTTCTCTTTTTCTCCAAAATCCATACAAAAAAAACAAGAGTATGTTCCCAAAAGAAGATATATAATCAATCAGGATTGTAAAAGAACAATATTTTCCTTGTAATCTTAAATTTAAATTATTTAAATGTCTTACAGAGTATCATAAGAAAAGTTAAATCTCAAAGCCTATCTTCATTCTTGAGAAACCAATACTTATTGGGCAATTCATTGATTTCTTCCAGATATTTTAAAACACGCTGCCTCACACACAAATTCCAGAATCTCACGAATTCCCTTCCTTTGGAAAACCAAAGCACACAACAATGTGAAGGAGTGTTGTCTACATTATCATTTTCTATTGTTATTTAATTAAGTGTATTTAAAACAAACTTGGATGTTTTCTCTCGTCTAAAACAATTATCTTTCAATAAAGCAGTAAAAAAATGGATAGTTATTATCTTTTAAATTTTTTAATTTATCAATAAGTTTTCGTGTGTCACTTTTACAACTAAGCCGTGCCATGGTTTGCTCCCCCCTGCTTTAACCCAAGCCATAGATGTCCCTTTGAAAGAAAAAAATTATAAAAAAAACTTATATTATTTTTTAAAAACACACACACACTGAGATTAAATTTGAAATAATTCTTTGCATTCTTTTACATTTGATATTTTTATTCTAGTATATCAATTTTTCTTCTAGGGAGAAATGATTCTTTTCAAATGAGTGAGGGCTTTTTACCTTTGCAATCATAAAGCAACGTGAAGGTCATTGACGACGGACCTCGTAATTTTGAACCCTGGTCAAGTAACGTTGACGACACCTGAACTTTTACTCCCTCTCCGAATTTCCGAACAGCATCCCAAATGGAAAACTTTGAACTTCAGTAGATTTAACATGCGTCAGCCCCTCTTCACGGAAGGTCTTCAGTGACACTAGAGCAGTGGTCTTCAAACTTTTTCAACTCACGAAACCTTTAGAACATGAAGGTGTTTTCGTGGAACCCCTAGAAGTAGAAATTGTTTTCACGGAACCCCATTCCATAACCATACTTAGAAGAATATATCTCAAAATAATATTTAAAGTATATCAACATGTTATAGGTACTTTATGTAAATTTAAATAAAAAAATAAATTATAGTTTAACAAAAAACTAAAAAACACGCTTTTATAGTGAATCGAACTAAAAAGTAAAAAAAAATAATTCTTAATATAATAATAAAATGATTAACGAGAAAATTAATGTCATTGGGATAAAAGAGTGGAGTGATTGCTCTATATTAATTGTTATAATTTCTTACTAGTTCTATTCTGAAATGCTGAGTTAGGGTAAAGATGCAGTACAAAGCACCTCCCGCTTTTACCACAATGACAATAATTTTCTCAACAACATAAAACTTAAGAGCTGTTCTTGCTTAAATTTAGATTTTGACATAGATTCTGTTGATAAATGGTTTCTTCTCTTTCATTATAGGTGTTGTTTTACAGATGCAAAAAGGTGCATTTTCCATTAGAAAATTATTTAGTTTTGTAAGACATTGTACTAACTAAAGAGTATAAAATTATTCCGAGGAATCCAAGTAGGAAGTGTGTATAGAGAGAGATAAAACGGGCGGGCGCGATTTAATATATTTCTTTAATTATACTACAATAAAAGTTTAAAAAATGCTGCGAAATAAAGAATAATATGTAAATAAAATTTTTAGTTTTAATGAATAGAATGAGCTTTAGAGGCTTGTACCTGAACAGACTACATAGAGAATGGGAATCTATTTTGCATACATATTTATAAGTTTCTTCTCGGTTTTTTTCTTGTGACTCGTAGAACCCCTGTATATGTTTTGTGGAACTCCAGGATTCCACGGAACACAGTTTGAAGACCACTGAACTAGGATAGTTATTCTCAACCACTGGGCCGCGGCACTTTCGTGCGCCACCAAATTTTTGAAATGGTGTGTGTCGCCAATTTTTTTTTAAATTATTAATTATACTCTGAGAAAAAAAAATCCGGAACCAGATCATTTGGCCGCTTATAGAAGTAAATTATTCATTAAGTTGTTATTGACCATTTGATTACACTAGAGGAGAAAGTTATTCATTACTTCCCAAAATTAGATGTAACAAACTTTTTTTGATTGGGTTCGTAATTTATTTGTGATAACAAACACATCTGTATATGAGTTAACTTTGAATGAAGAGGAAGAACTATATATATATATATATATATATATATATATATATATATATATATATATATATATATATATATATAATTTCATTCTGTAATAATCGAGATTTAACTTCAAAACATTCAGAAGAGTTAATTAATTCATTTTCGATAAAAATTAGAAGCGATAATCCCATAATAGCCAAAACAAGCTTTAAATTTTCTACATCTGATTTAAGTGAATTCGGACTTTCAGCATTAACCAATATAAGATTTTTAAATGTAGATGACGAAATGAGAGTGGTATCATATTTACGACTAAATATAAATGAAATTATCAAAAATCCTCAAGCTTAGGTAGCACATTAAATGCACTCTTATAATTAATTTGTAATTAAAATAAACGTTTTGTTGTCTTTATCGTACATATTTCATTTATATATAACATTGAAAATTATAATCATAAACTGTTTAACATAGTACACTCATGGACAACAAAGTTAGCGCAACAAGAAATAATTGCGGGGTTGTAACGAAACTTGGCATGGAGATACATGTCGGGGAGACATGAAAATGATTAGAAATGCAGCGTGATTGCGCATTACGTATAGCCGGTAGAGGATGTTTAACGTCGTTCTCCATGGAGTATAAAACAGGTAACCAAAGCATGTTTGAGTGTGCTGAATCGTTTACAAAGAAAGAACTGAGGTAGACATACCATTACGCCGTTTTCGAAGACAATACAAGCAGCTGTCACAGTTTGAGAGAGAGAGAGAGTGAATATAAAAGCATTATGGAAGCTGGGTTGTCAGCTAGGTGAGTAGCTCGTCAATTAGGTCGCTCTGATTGTGTTGTGAGGAGGTGTGGGGACCAGTGGATCCGAGAGATGTCATTTACTCGAAGACCAGGCTCAAGATGCCCTCGATAAACCAGTAGTCGAGAATACCACCGCATCGTAAAAAATGCACGCGTACAGCCAACTGCTTCATCGGCCGTTATCCAGGCACAGGTAGCACCTTCATTAGGAGCCCCTGTGTCTTCTCGAACCATACGAGGCACCTGGCTGGAGGACATTTGGGATCTCAGCACTCATTACGTGTGTGCTGCCTTTGACGCCCCCCATCGACGCCTCCATTTGGAGTGGTGCCGCGTACGAGGAAACTGGACTTTAGCGGAATGGAACCAGGTTGTCTTTAGTGACGAATCCAGATTTAATCTCAGCAGTGATGATCATCATGTTCGTGTGTGGAGACCTCGTAGTAACCGCCTCAATCATGCCTTTGCTTTACAGTGACACACCGCTCACACAGCTGGTGCGTGGTATGGGATGCCATTACCTACAATACACGGTCACCCTAGTATTGATCCGTGGCACCATGACAGCCCAACGGTCTGTCCATGAAATCCTGCAGCCCCATGCATTGCCACTCATGCAACAGCTCCCAGGAGCCATTTTTCAACACGATAATGCTCGACCTCACACGGCAAGGGTGTCACAAGACCGTCTCCGCGCTGTTACTACCCTTCCTTGGCTTGCCCCATCCCCAAATTTGTCTCCAATCGAGCATATCTGGGATTATTTGGGACGGCGAGTTACGCATCCCACTAGTTTGAACGAACTAGATGCAAATATGGAACGTAATGTCTGAAAATATCATACAGAACTTGTATGTCTCAATGCCCGATCGTATAGCATCCTGCATTCGCGCTAGAGGGGGGTTCAACAGGAAATGAAATCCTCCTTTCTTTTGCCTTTTTCTCTGAAATGAATTTTTTTTCTTTGATTTTCTACTCATTTACTTACATTAAAGTAGTCATTACGTATGTAAAACTTCGTTTCATTTTGATGACTCCTTCTTGGTGCGCTATTTTTTTTTTGTCAATGAGTGTATATTATAAACAAGTAAAATTCTTTTAAACATTTTATTGTTAGTGTGCCGTGAAATTTTGAAACCGTTAAAAGTATACCTCGACAGAAAAAAAGATTGATAATCACTGCACTGGGGCTTAAACTCATGACACACCGACCAGCAGTCTGCGACCAGTGTCGTAGCGTACACCCCCTCAACACCCGCATCGCGAAGGGGGGGGGGGTAGAGCTGAATTCTAGGGGACCCAAAGCTTCACGTATCTAACCAATTTATAAAATATTAAAGGCAAAACCTGACTTTTTGCAGGGGGCCCTAATGTTCTCTGTTATGCGACTGTCCATGACCATAACACCTAGTTTTCAGCAGGTAGGATTATTTTCAAAACTGATTCGAGATTAATTTTTTAGCAACTATAGTAAAATACGTTTAATGCGAAAATGCTTAAGGTATCCAACTACGTTCAGAACCATGATTTTGCAAAAGCGTATAAATGGATAATGTTTATGATATTTAGTGTCACTTAGATTAGAAAACGTATATAAAATTGGTTTTTTTTACAGTAAAAATTATTTAAGTACAATATTTTGACAAAAAAAAATGAACATAGAATGACCAATTTTCAAAACATTCTCCTTTTCTGAAAAATGCTTCTATTTTTAATAATATTTTGCCTGTATGTTTCTCAAAACTTTGTACAGAAACTGGACTGGAATTTTTGAAACAAACATCTTAGAAGTGGATTTATCCATATTTTACTAGGAGGGGAGAAATTAAAAAAAACGACGATAGTTATTTCAATTGGTAGTAACTCTGAAAATAATTTGAATTTTTCAAAAATTCTAGTTCAGACTCTCTGAAGAAGTTTTCTATATATATAAAGAAGAGAGCGACTCACTCACTCACTGACTGACTGACTAATCACGATATCTCCGGAACTATTAAACCTACAGACTTGAAATTTGGTAGGTAGGTTCCCTTTATGGAGTAGACGTCAGCTAAGAACGCATTTTGCAAAGTTCGAACCCCAAGGGGCGTTACGGGAGTTTAAGGGGCGTTATAGATAATTATTTCCATTACTAAACTATTAGATGTACAGTCGTGAAACTTGGTACACAGATTTCTTTCATAAAGTAGAGATTCCCTACATAATGATTTTTGCGAAAATCGACCTCCAAGGGGCGTTGAGGGCACTTAAGAGGCGTTATACATAATTATTTCCATTTTTAACCTATTAGACGTACAGTCTTGAAATTTGGTAAGCGGATCCCTTTCATAGAGTACAGATCCCCTACAGAATGGGTTTTGTGAAAATCGACTCCCAAGTGGCGTTGAGGAGAATTAAGCGGCGTTATAGGCAATTAACTGCTTTTTTAAACTATTAGGCGTAAAATCTCGAAATTTAGTAAGCTGATTCCATTCATTAAGTAGAGATCCGCTATAAGATGGGTTTTGTGAAAATCGTTTTCTAAGTGGCGTTGCGGGAGCTTAAGGGGCGTTATAGATAACTATTTCCATTTTAAAACTATTTGACGTACAGTCTTGAAATTTGGTAAGCGGATTCCTTTCATAGAGTACAGATCCGCTGCAAAATCAGTTTTGTGAAAATCGACCCCAAGTGGCATTGAGGAGAATTAAGGGGCGTTATATAGGCAATTAACTCCTTTTTTAAACTACTAGACGTCAAAATCTTGAAATTGAGTAAGTAGATTCCATTCACTGAGTGGAGATCTGTCATAAGATGGTCTTTGTGAAAATCGTTTCCTAAGTGGCGTTGCGGGGCTTAAGGGGCGTTATAGATAATTATTTCCATTTTAAAACTATTTGACGTTCCTTTACAGTCTTGAAATTTGGTAAGCGGATTCCTTTCATGGTGTAGAGATCCACTACAAAATAGTTTTGGGAAAATTGATCCCCAAGGGTCACTTAAGGGACGTAATAGATAAATATTTCCGCTTTTCAACTAATAGAACCATCTGTTTGAAAATTAGAATTAAGTATGTTCCGTTCATGGAATAAAGTTCCTTTTACAAAGATTTTTTTTAAAATGGACCCCCAAAGGTAAGCGAGTGGGGTTGCGAGGATTAAGGCATGTTATAGAAAAATTCCTGTTTTTGAATTTAACTCATTTTCCTTTAACTTGAAATTTGTTGACCAGTTTTCTTTAGTTGAATAGAGTTCCACTAAGAATGGATTTTACGGAAATCAACTCAGGGGGAAGCGGGGAGAGTTATTGGGGCGTATTGATAGACAAAATTCCCGTTTTCGAACTGCTAAGACTATAATAATAAAATTTGGTTTGCATGCTTCTATTGTTGAATTGGAATCCGCTAAGAATGCTGTCAACGAGGTATTGATGATAAAAATTCCGTTTTTGCTCTGTTAGATTTAGACTTGAAATTTAGCACGCATGTTTATTTTAGGGAGTAGAGATCCACCGAAAGTATCTTTGGCGGTAATCCACCTGATTGTTAGGTTAAGTGAGCGAAAACAATCTTTCTCCTTCTATTTTAGATATAAATAGAAATTATATATCATAATTTATGTTCTTTTTATATCAAGGGACGAGAGTATAACAGCTATAAATATATTTTTCAATACAATCGAATTCTTATTGATTGATATCAATAATTAATATATATGTAAACAGTATATATATGTACAACATCGTAAAATACCCAGTGAAGCGGGTGGGTAACGGCTAGTTACTTTATATGAGCAAAATATTATTAATGTGAAGCATTTTTTATAAAAGAGGAGAACGTTTTGAAAAAAGATTATTATAAGTTAGTTTTTTACCAAAATATTGTATTTAAGTAATTTTTTTTGTCATAATGTCCTTAAAATAATTTTATACATGTATTTTAATCTAAGTGACACTAAATATCATGAAAATTATCCATCTACGCGTTTTTTTAAAATCACGGTTCCGAACGTAGTTGGATACATTAAGACGAAATATCAGTTAACATGAAATAATACAACGGGCTCGATTAACTACTATGGATTTTCAAGCATTTTTCCCCTTTTAACACGAAACGAAAATCGTTCAAACGAAAAAAAATTCGGAAAACACCAGCCAATATCGGGTAGTGAAATGGAAGAGATATGGTATCACATGTTTTTCGTAGAAAGGAGGCTAACTTGGCTTTGAAATATCCTCGTAATAGCCTGTGACACGAGCCAATTTTGATTATCTAAGATACTTTCACCCCCCTCACTAAGAACCCACACAAAACATCTAATCTCTCATCAGTCGACTTTGGAACTCGGTGACGAGTACATCGCAGTGTGATTAAAATTCAGTGAGTTTAGTTTTTTTAAAAAAAAAATTTTTTTTTACAATGGCACAATGGCAAAGAGCTGAGGGGGAAAGCAAATTGGTATGCTATTTCGTTTAAAATGAAGATAGTTTCTTAAGGCAGCGTTTCTCAAACTGTGGGGCCCTCCCCCCCTTTGGGGACGTGACAAATCTACGAGGGGGGCGCGAGCACATTGAAAAGTTAAAAACAAAAGAATTAAAAAAAATTGTAAATTTACTGAAAGAAAACAAACAAAATACATTCTGACATAATAAAAAATAAAATGCACATTTACAGTGGTATATTACACATATAAATGTACCAGTGCTACAGAATGTGAATGCATTTGATAATTTATTTAACAATATTAAGATAAGAACAAGTTTAATAATTGCCAGTGATCCCATGGGATTGATATAATTTGTACGGCTTATAATTAATCCCACAACTGCCGATTACAAGTTTTGCAATTTGCTTCTCAATGCCACCCATTTTCCACGTGGGAACACGTATGTGATGTATTGGGGGCGAATAGGAATAAAGAAGCAAATCATCTGAAATAAGCAAATAATTTGCAAACATTGTCCATGTCCATTTATTGCATTGCAAAACCTTCAGAATAATTTCATGGATAACTGTGCATAGAATAAATACATCGTACTTCGGCTGATTGATTGATTGATTGAATATTAACGTCGCACTCTTCAGCTACACGAGGGCTTTTGGCGACGGACCACGTAATTTTGAACATGGTCGAGTGACGTAGACGACACCTGAGCTGGCACCCCCTCTCCTAACTACCACACCACATCAACGGGAGGACGTTTCAGCTCTCGACAGATTTAACGTGCATCGCTGCCCTACACGGCGGGTCTTTAGGGGTACTGGGCTCGAACTCGTGACAAGGCAAGCCACGATCCGATACCTATACCACTCGGCTACCGCGGCCATACATCGTACTTCGGAAAGACGTATATATACGTCCGGGGAAATTAACGTTCTGACTGAGCGAGACGTTTATATATGCTGGTGGCATTTAAGAGGTTAAAGTCATATACCGTAGTTTTAGCATCAAAGTATAGTATTATTGAGTTCAATACATTGTTATTGTATGGGGGGGCACGATGAAAATTATGATTAAATATTGGGTCGCGAATATTGAAACTTTGAGAATCACTGGCTTAAGGCCGTTAATCAGAAACAGGCGAAGATAGAAATCTAAAAATATTTTGGTATTATTAACTCTATATTATCAACAATAATTAAGAAAGAGAGCAAATTACGAAAATGTTTGAAAGGAAGTACGAGTCAGAGCTGTATGTAAATAAAATTCACTCAAATAAACTTAATTTTGTTGAATATATATTTTTTTCTCGCAATATTTTTTAACACGAAAAAATATTTCAATCCCTTCAGTTTCGTCTTAAACGATTTTCACTGTATTTATCTCCGTGTTTACCACAACTGTACTTTCTACAATGAAGCTCACACAGCTTGCAAGTCCTTTTAAATATGGAAATAATTTCATAACATATTTTATGTATTTTCAATTCTTAATGACAAATGTTTATAAAATTCAGACACCTCAACTTTGCTAAATCTCGCTTTCAAGTATGAACAGGCCAGCGACGAATGTTACAATTTGCTATTAACTATTATTCCATATAATTGAAAAATGTTGGCAACAAATTGCGACATATTTATTTAACTTATGGATATGTAAGGGCATACGAACACACTGCAGCAGATCTTGACTAATTTATCTTTATCCAGTCTAGGAAATGACCTTTACTTCTGTTCCATTCAGCCACTCACGCGAATAGCTGTAACGTGAGTGCTGATTTGAATTTGATTTAATATTAACGTCGCACTGTTCAGCTACACGAGGGCTTTTGGCGACGGACCACGTAATTTTGAACCATGGTCAAGTGACGTGGACGACACCTGAGCTGGCACCCCCTCTCCTAACTACCACACCACACCAACGGGAGGACGTTTCAGCTCTCGACAGATTTAACGTGCATCGCTGCCCTACACGGCGGGTCTTTAGTGGTACTGGGATCGAACTCGTGACCAGGCAAGCCACGATCCGATACCTATACCACTCGGCTACCGCGGCCACGTAACGTGAGTGCTGCCCACTGGAAAACATCAGAAATAACTCATAACCGAAAGAGAAAAGTGACGTATTCTCAGCAAGGTTGCCATTTCGAAATACGGAAGATATATTATCCTCTGGAGCGAAGTAATATTAAGCTATAAACACTTAAGCAAGTAATATTTTCATGGAAATAAAAATAGAAACAGCTTGTTGCAATTCTATAAAACAACTGAAAGATTTAGTTTCTATTTTTCTTTTTGATTTTAAAGGATTAATGTAAAAACATCAAAAAAATTAAATATTTTTAATCTATGTACCGTAAAATCCGGGATATAACGCTCACCGATACTTTCAAGCTACATTTTTTTAATTTTTAGGTATATCCCCCTGTAATGCGCACCCCCTTTTTTGTTTTAATGTTCTGAAATGTATGTGTGCAATGCTTTTACGCGTTTTGAAGTGATTTATTCGAAGTATTATTCAAGGTTTTGAAAGCGGCCGTGGTAGCCTAATAATCAAGGTAACGGACTCGTGGTCGGCGTGTCATGAGTTCGAGCCCAGTACCACTAAAGGCCCCTCGTGTAGGGGAGCGATGCGCAGTAAATCTGTCGAGAGCTTATACTTCCTCCGGTTGGTGGGATGTGGCACAGGGGGTGCCAGCTCAGGTGTCGTCCTCGTCACTTGACCATGGTTCAAAATTACGAGGTCTTTCACCAAAAGCCCTCGTGGAGCTGAACACAGTGTGACAATATTCACTCACTCACCCAGTACTTCTAAAGATTCGTCGTGTAGGAGAGCGATGCACGTTAAATCTGTTGAAACTCAAACGTGGAAGTTAATAGAGAGGGGAACCTCGTCATTTGACCATGGTTCAAAATTACGAGGTCTTTCACCAAAAGCCCTCGTGGAGCTGAACACAGTGTGACAATATTCACTCACTCACCCAGTACTTCTAAAGATTCGTCGTGTAGGAGAGCGATGCACGTTAAATCTGTTGAAACTCAAACGTGGAAGTTAATAGAGAGGGGAACCTCGTCATACCATGGTTCAAAATTACGAGGTCTTTCACCAAAAGCCCTCGTGGAGCTGAACACAGTGTGACAATATTCACTCACTCACCCAGTACTTCTAAAGATTCGTCGTGTAGGAGAGCGATGCACGTTAAATCTGTTGAAACTCAAACGTGGAAGTTAATAGAAGGGGGAACCTCGTCATTTGACCATGGTCAAAATTTCGAGGTCTTTCCAAAAGCCCTCGTGGAGCTGAACACAGTGTGACAATATTCACTCACTCACCCAGTACTTCTAAAGATTCGTCGTGTAGGAAAGCGATGCACATTAAATCTGTTGAAACTCAAACGTGGAAGTTAATAGAGAGGGGAACCTCGTCATTTGACCATGGTTCAAAATTTACGAGGTCTTTCACCAAAAGCCCTCGTGGAGCTGAACACAGTGTGACAATATTCACTCACTCACCCAGTACTTCTAAAGATTCGTCGTGTAGGAGAGCGATGCACGTTAAATCTGTTGAAACTCAAACGTGGAAGTTAATAGAGAGGGGAACCTCGTCACTTGACCATGGCTCAAAATTACGTGGTCTTTCACCAAAAGCCCTCGTGGAGCTGAACACAGTGTGACAATATTCACTCACTCACCCAGTTTCTAAGATTCCGTGTAGGAGAGCGATGCACGTTAAAAATGGTTAAAAATTACAAGACCCGTCGCCAAAAGGCTTCAAGTAGCTCATTTGTGATAATGTTAATAATCACTCACTCAATCATCCAGGATTTTAAAAAAATAGTATTCGTCTACAGCTATTAATATATATACGCAACCTTTCAGGTTCATTACATGTATCATTTTTGTTAAATTAACACTAATTCGATCTATAAAGATGTATAATTTTTTTGTGCTCATCTCATTTTTGGTTGGGTCCTATTATAGTTCACCCCTGGTTTTTAAATTTTTTCTGTCTCCTAGCTGGCTACCCTTCTTTTTAATTCTGAAAAAAAAAAGAGTCGGGTATCTGCAATTAGTGATTTCCGTTAATTACATTAACTTCGGCAACCTTACTAACTATATAAGGGGTAACGATCGACACCATTTTTTCGACGCTTTGTTGATATTCGGTTAATATGTGCGGGTTATTGCTCACAATGAATCAAAAGCAAAGTTTAATTATTTTTTTAAAAAAAAAATTTGGAAAAAAGGTGGTAATAATACTAGATGGTGCTTACGGGAAAAAAAATTTTAATGATGAAGATGCCATTCGAAAGAAGGAAAGAATCCGCATGGTGTTAGGAAAGGTACGTACGTACGTTATCAAAACTCGTTTTAAGTAATTTTATAATGTTTTTAATATGTTTTTAAGAAACTAAATCATATAGCAATTTGTACAAAAAGATTTAAAAGTTTCAATTTTTCTCTCTCTAACATTGATTCTCTTCAGAATGCCTTTAATTTCCTATTTTTCAATAGTTGTCCGTCGGATATCAATTTTTGCTTATTAGAAAGCCCTTAATTTTAGATTTTTAGAAGCCTAGATTTTGATGAATTTGTTCTTCACGTCTAAAAATATTTCCATTCCTCTTTTTTAGGAATGTTCTTCCTTTCCTATTTTTGAAAAGTTATATTGTTCATGGAATTGTTCCTTAAGTTTTAAAAAGTACCAATTTTTTTAAGCTAAATTTTACATGAATTCTTTCTTAAAGCCCTAAATGTTTTCCATTTTTGCTCCTTTCCTCAAAACGTCATATTTTTCCCAGTTTGCAGGGACTCGACTTTGAACGAGTGAGTGAATATTAACGTCACACAGTTCATCTACACTAGGGCTTTTGGCGACGGACCACGTAATTTTGAACCATAGTCACGTGACGTGGACGACACCTGAGCTGGCAGCCCCCTCTCCTAACTACCACACCACACCAACGGGAGGACGTTTCAGCTCTCGACAGATTTAACGTGCATCGCTGCCCTACAAGGCGGGTCTTTAGTGGTACTGGGCTCGAACTCATGGCATGCCCGCCATGATCCGATAACTTGACCACTGGGCTACAGCAGCCTCGACTCGACTTTGAAAAAAGCTTCTTAGAGCGACTTAAAAAAATCTTCGCCAAGGGGTAGCCCATAATAGGAGTTTACCAAATAATGTACTCTTACGAAATTTAATCATTATAAAAGTACAAGATTGCTTTCAGAGTATCAACGTTACTTGATGCTGAAGTTCGATAATCGATTTAAACCGATAGAGTACGATGATAGTTTTCATGGTGTTATTTTAAATCCATTATTTAAACCATTATGATAAACAAAAACGATAAGTGTTATGCCAACTAGTTTAAAAAAATACTTTTCCTAACAAATTAATCAAAATAAATTATCACAACTACTATTGTTATTATTACCAGATATTTTAGAAAATTCTTGTCTTAATTCCTTTACAGTTATTTTGTAAAAGATGGCCGGAAATTTCCCTTTTTTATTGCTGAATTTTAAATTTTATTATGAGTATCTCTTATTATCCTGAAGGAATATTATTTATGAATATATCAGAAGATCCATTGCTCATTAATATAGTTGTCCATAGTTATATTTACTGTAATAGATTATGATAAAATTATTATTATTATTATATCGGGCCTAGTGGCCAAATGTCTGGCATTTTTATAAATAAATTATTATGAATATACAAATTAAGTTAGGGTTAATGTCGGGTTTGTTTGGGATTCATTTAAAGTTACTAGGGGGTGAGGATACCAACAGTGGACCAACCCCCGTTTTACTAATTGTACAATTGTTCATATACTCATTGCTTAAATTATATAACTGTTATTTACATGTGTATTATGTAGTTCTAATTATTTGTTCTTTTTTTCACAAAATTCTATCTTGGTGCTCCTCTGAATTTAAATTCATCGTTGAAGCTGCATCCTCAAATTTTGATAAACCTGCGGCTGTTGCAACTTCCTAGAAAGTTTTTTTTTCCGTTAAATTGATTGTGTATTAATAAGTCTTTGTATGAGGCAACGCCTTTCTTCTCTCGCAACGATTCCAATCCATGTAATTGTTGAGATTTTTTTCTGTGAGAGCTTGCAATAAGGTACTATAGCAATCGTATTAGTGGCATGGCTTCAAAAAGAAACACGTGGCCGCGGTATCCGAGTGGTATAGGCATCGGATCGTGGCTGGCTTTGTCACGAGTTCGAGCCCAGTACCACTAAAGACCCGCCGTGTAGGGCAGCGATGCACGCTAAATCTGTCGAGAGCTGAAACGTCCTCCCGTTGGTGTGGTGTGGTAGTTAGGAGAGGGGGTGCCAGCTCAGGTGTCGTCCACGTCACTTGACCATGGTTCAAAATTACGAGGTCCGTCGCCAAAAGCCCTCGTGTAGCTGAACAGGGCGACGTTAATCTTCACTCACTCATTCAAAAGAAACACATATTTGCCAATTCAGTGTGTACGACACATGTGAAACAGGGGTCGCCAGTTTGGCGAGTTTCTTTGAGCTTGAACGTGGGCATTGTTGCGATAGTACGTAATAAATTTATTACAGCATAACGAAAAACTATATATATATATATATATATATATATATATATATATATATATATATATATATATATATATATATATATATATATATATATATATATATATATATATATATATAAAGATAACATACCTCTATATCATAAAAGTGTTCTATACTGAGAAAAGAGTCTCTAATTCATGAGATGTGATATTATCGTATTTTTGTAAAGTTTATGGTGGTTATTTTTTTATTATTTAAAAAGCCTTCAGGGGATTTTAAGTCTATATTCTACAATTCAGCTCAGAAATTAAACAATTACTTAAGTTTAAGAGCATTATTAAACCAATACACAGTTTTTTAATAAAATGTGTAAGATTACGTAAAAAATATTACTCTGTACATAAAAATTGAGGGTTTCCTGTTTTACAAACTGTAATACAACTTGAGCTTAAAGAATGAAATGACAAACTGAAAATTAATAGAGGAAGTTAATTTAATATTGTAACCAAAATAGATGCAAGGTCTAATGAGCATATCTAAATACATACTTCACGTATATCAAGTTCAATCGGCGTTCAGAGACGGATTTAGGTTCAATGGCGCCCTAGGCCCAAGTTAATTTGAAGTCTTTATATATAATAATAATACGAATAGAAGCAACGGATTCAAAGTAAATTTAGGTACGAATAACGTCTCATATTACGTAAGACTAAAAAAAATTTTCGTGATATTAAAAAAAATTATAATAAAGTTTTTGAGTAACCGGACAAAGGTAAAATTAAATATGGTGAATTAATATTTTGTGTTGTGAGTGAGTGAATATTAGCGTCGCACACTGTTCAGCTACAGGAGGGCTTTTAGCGACGGAAGACGTAATTCTGAACCATGGTCAAGTGACGTGGATGACACCTGAGCTGGCAACCCCCTCTCCTAACTACCACACCACATCAATGGGAGGACGTTTCAGCTCTCGACAGATTTAACGTGCATCGCTGCCCTACTCGGCGGGTCTTTAGTGGTACTAGGCTCGAACTCATGACATGCCTGCCATAATCCGATACCTTTACCACTGGGCTACCGCAACCCCATATTTTGTTACAATGATGAGGAAACAAACACTACATTTAGATTTTTTAAGAAAAATTTATGAAAAATATAACATTAATATAGATAAATACTATACTTAACGAAAAATTGTTAGTACCTATTTGTTAGATATTTTAAATGTTACTGTTCACACTGATTAATTATTTTAAAAAATAATTCTACCTTTTTTTTAATATTGAGATTTTCAAAAAAAGGTAGAAAGGAAACAGTATAATTCTTTCTTACAATTGATAAAAAATAAAATCGATTTCAAATATTTGCCACCTTGAAACTTTTGGTGCCCCTAAAAAATTTCCGCCCCAGGCCTGGGCCTCGTGGGCCTAACCTTTAATTCCGTGAGGACCTATAAAAGGAGTGGATTGCAAAATAAATAAATAAATAAAACCCCTCCTAGTAGTTAAACTAACCACCCTCCTTCTATTAAAATTTTTTTAATGGGTTCTCAGATAAATATACTAAAAATGCAGTCCAATTCGTTTTTCAACAATAAATATGGGTTTCTTTGGAAAAAGTACAGAATTGATAGAACTTATTAGAATCACATTAAATGAAACAATAAAAATAACAGCAATCCCCACTGTAGACTTTTCAGTTGATAATTGCAATATAAACTCGTTTTATTTTGATTTTTCATTAACTTTGCACTATGAACTTACACGAAAACTATTGGCGATGGATCTCCTAAATTTGAATCTTGGTTATGTAACGAGGGACAATCTTTAGCTGCCCTCCATTCTCTAAACTTCCACACCATGACAATTTTGATTATCCTTGTATCATTCCTTATACATGGTGTAACTCAAACTCACGACTCGATTGGAGGAACGTCTGCTGCGAATTCGCGACTATGGCCCCACGACTGCCACAACTTAACAATCAGGAACGGAAAATACAGTGTTATATATTGTAGGTTTTCTGCGTTAATTATTTTGATGAGATGTCTTTTAAATCGAAATATAGACGAGAGTTTTCTTTTTTTTTTATGCACACCATGCTAGAAACTAATGCAAATATTTATCATTGAAGGATTTCATAATCAAATACTCTTACATTTTATTCGCGGATATGTAACATATTAACTAATTTTCTAAATTTTGTATTTCATACCTAAACATAAAAGCCGCATTTTTTATGTAGTGTACAGTTTTGTTTCAAATGTTGTCGAACTTTTGCTTTAAATATTTATCAATTAATAAACCGCAGAAAATATTAAAAAAAATGATTGCAATAATTTATTACCATCGTTTTTAAAACAAACTAAACACTCAATTCTATAAATTCTTATTCAATAGGATTAAAAAATTTCTGTTTTGCGAAAATTTTGATTAGCTTCAGAACAATTTTAATCAGGACCAGTTTTATGGGGTTGTGCATGATTTTACCGCACAAAATTCGGTGCTTCTGAACAATTTTGGGAAATAAAAAAAATTGTTTTGTTTCGCTTATACAAACATTTGAATATTATAAATGATTATTTTCAAATGTAATTTCCTCATTTGGTGAGAATATTACTAGGGAATATTACTAGCCCACCCTTGGCTGTTGGGTCGATTGGAGTAGAGGCAGACTAAGTTTATTAAGTCGCGATCTAAAGCAACGTGATAACAATTGGTGATAGATTTTGTAATTTTGAACTTGGTCAAGGGACGAAGACAACACCTGAGTTAGCATTTCCTTCTCCATACGTCTGCTCCCCACCAAACAGAAGATTTTAAGGTATCCGACAACGTTCGGAACCGTTATTTTGCAAAAGCATATAAATGGATAATGTTCATGATATTTAGTGTCACTTAGATTAGAAAATATATATAAAATTGTTTTAAGAATAGTATTACAATAAAAAATTATTCAAGTACAATATTTTGACAAAAAATGAACATAGAATGACTCATTTTCAAAATATTCTCCTTTTGTGAAAAATGCTTCTATATTAATAATATTTTGCCTGCATATAGCTCAGTCCTCTGTTCAGAGGCTCAACTAGAATTTTTGAAATATATAACTTAGAAGGAGATTTATCTACATTTTACGACAAGAGGAGAGAAATTTTAAGAAAAAAACGCCGATAGTTATTTCAATTGGTTGTAACTCTGAAAATAATGTGAATTTTTCAAAAATCATAGTTAAGCCTCTCTAGAGAGGTCTGAGCTATATACAGGCACAATATTATTATAATAGAAGCATTTTTCATAAGAGGAGAACATTTGGCAAAAAGATTATTCCAAGTTAATTTTTTGCCGAAATATTGTATTTAAGTAATATTTTTTGTCAAAATGTGCTTAAAACAATTTTATACATGTATTCTAATCTAAGTGACACTAAATATCATGAAAATTGTCCATTAATGCGCTTTTTTAAAATCACGGTTCCGAACATTGTCGGATACCTTAAGCCATGACAGATTTAAAGTGAATCAGCCACCTACACGGCGACTCTTCATTTGAATTAGGCTTCGAATTCTCGACTCGAATATGGCAGCTACGAGTGCGTGGCCATGCCCACCTCGCTACTGGGACCCCATCTTGATAGTTGAAGACTGTCCCTTTCTTGAGGTGGTCTGCATTCATCGTCTCATGCTTACGCAGCCCTAGCCAGTATTTATTCGAAAGGCTGAGACGAAGATCTGTGGACGATGGGTCTTAGGGGGTTACTAAAATCTTCTATTTTTTTCTACTGCATAATTTTAAGAAGGGGTGTTTGCGCATCCTGGAAATGACAAGGTTAATTGGGGGAATTTGCGAACCGCAGAGAGAATGTCTTTGAACAAGGTGAGACATGGCGCTAGTAAAGTTGAAACCCTTTCATATTGAAGGGGTCTCAGGGGTGTTAAATTTCTCTAGAGGTCTGAAAATATAAACAATATTCAAACAGGTATAATTCTTTTAAATTTAAATTAAATGATTCAAATCTTTTACACATTATTTATAAAATAATGGAGTTTCAGAAAAGTATAAAATGTTTAAAATATAATTATAATTTTTAAAAAATCATAAGCATATGAAAATTCTATAATAAATATTAAGTATTTTTTGCGTTGCGCACGCTATTTTCTGAAGTAGTCGCTATTTTCTATAAATATAAGTTATTCTTAGAAAGTACTTACTCGTAACATCCGGCGTATAACGCGCACTTTTAACTCAGAAAATAAGATCGAAATTGACAGGGGAGAGTTGTACGCTGGGTATAAAAACAATAGCTTTAAAAAGAAAGAGACGAGCAAATTTCTTTTTACTTCAACACATATTGAGATGCTTAACTGAAATTATATGCCTTACGAATTGAAAGAGTTATTGTTCTAGAAGTATACTATTTTTTCAAAAGCCTGGAATAATATCTCGAATAAATGACTTCAAAACAAAAAGAACATTGTATACTAACATTGCAGTTTCTTCGTAAAAAAGGGGATGCTTTTTTTTCGGCGAATTACCTAAAAACTAAACAATGCAACTTGAAAGTATAGGTGTGTGTTATAGGCCGGTTTTTACGTAAGTGTTTAAAGAAAATGTTTCAACTGCTCAGTAGGGCACATTTATGTTATTAATATATTTTTTAATAGGAACCACGAATAAATGAGTTAAAATATGGTTTTTAATCCTTTAATGCGAGATTAAATGAGATTTGTTTTTAAATAGAGAATTCGGAATTATGATTTAATTATTATAAAGGAATAAGATTAGAATTTTAAACACAAATATTAAATTAAGTCAGTACATATAAAGGGTGTTTTTTTAGAGGTATAGAACTTTAAATTGCAATAAAACAACGATGTATTATTCGATTGACATGAATTTTTTTTATTCGAAAGATACTCTTGTGGCCTTACATTTTAAATATGATTTCTGGCATAGGACTGCCACGGCTGGCTCGGATGTAGTCCAATCTGGACGTCCAATTTTCGATGACTTTTTCCAACATTTGTGGCCGTATATCGGCAATAACACGGCGAATGTTGTCTTCCAAATGGTCAAGCGTTTGTGGCTTATCCGCATAGACCAATGACTTTACATAGCCCCACAAAAATAGTCTAGCGGTGTTAAATCACAAGATCTTGGAGGCCAATTCACAGGTCCAAAACGTGAAATTAGGCGGTCACCAAACGTGTCTTTCAATAAATCGATTGCGGCACGAGTGACATGTTGCGCCGTCTTGTTGGAACCACAGCTCCTGGACATCATGATTGTTCAATTCAGGAATGAAAAAGTTAGTAATCATGGCTCTATATCGATCACCATTGACTGTAACGTTGTGGCCTTCATCGTTTTTGAAGAAGGATTCCACCAGCCCATAAAGCGCACCAAACAGTCAGTGTTTCTGGATGTAACAGTGTTTCGACATATACTTGTGGATTAGCTTGTTTTGTTTGACGTAGCAATTCAACCAGAAATGCGCATCATCGCTGAACAAAATTCGCTTATGAAAATCGCGACCATTATTTTCGAAATAAAATTGCACAATTTGAAAGCGTTGTTCAGGCGTGAGTCTATTCATGATGAATTGCGAAACCAAACTGAGAATAAATCACTTGACAGCTGTTAAATCGGTCGCCATCTTGGAAAGTAATGCCAACTTAAACTTCTATACCTGGAAAAAAACACTCTGTATATGTGTTACTTTGTATAAATCTGACTTACGCATCCTTTATTCAAAAAAGGATTCGCAAGCCAACTTAGCACAAAGTTTTGCTGTTATTTGGGATGGCTCTGATTTTAGTGTTATCTTATTAAACATAGTTCAATTTTATAAACATAACGGCAAGGGTTAAATGGACACATCTTACACATTTAGCATAGATTTTTAAGTCTATATAATCTTATGTATTTCAACCATTTTAATATACAAACACAGGCAGAAAATCCTTAACTTTGAATGCAAGTAACAAATAAAAGTAGATTTGAAAGAGCCAATAAACACAAAGGCTAATACCAAAGCACATATCAGTGTCAACCTTTGCTACCTCGCACTAAATGAGACGAAGATATGAAAGTAGCAATAAACAGCAATTCCTTTCTCATTTCTTACATAAAGAGATAAGTTAAACTGATACGACTGCAGTGAAGATAAGATACTCTGCCTGTGTGTAATTTTTTTATCAGACCAGACATTCATTAAAGCAGGGAAAGAGAATAAGAAGAATTGGATTAATTATATGATGGTAATTGATGATTCTGTGTGTGTTTCTTTGATTAATGAGTAGAGATGAAAGTTCATGGCGGACCCCCCCCAAATGAAAGAATGAAATAAATTAATATTAAATATTAAAAATGCTTTTAAAAAAGTATATAATTTAGTGGGCTTAAACAATGATTATCATGTAATTTAATTTAAATGATTAATTAGATAATAAAATATTGTAAATCTGCACACAGAGAGAACTGAAGTAAGTTTACACTTATTAAAATCTTAAATTGCATATACCAGTTTCAATATGTGTGGTGAGACTCCCTCAATACTTAATGTTTCACTTAAAGTATGAAAATAAATATATAACGCTATAGTACAATAAAATTACCTAAAAGTACCTAATTCTGTCATATTTTTTGAGCCGATATTAAAATTATTGAAAAAAATGTTGTAGTATGTAAGGATTTTTATCACATAATTATGGAAGTATTGTAATTATATATAAAACATTCTTAGTAAAATTTTTTTGTGCAAACTTAACAGATTGTTATTTATTGTAACTTCTGGTTAAATTGCATGTATAGGAAAAGATACAACATTAAAAAGAAGCTATAAAATTTGGATATATAAATTGGATAACGGCAATTCTCTCTCTCCTCAAATTGAATATTAGCTCTGCAAATTTTGAACTATTCTTCACAGATTTACGTTCCGATTAAAAATAAACTTCTCTGATATTTATTTTTGCTTTCTTTCTAATTTAGCAGTTCATGTTGAATGTTAACATTTTAATTGTCATGTCTGAGATCCTCTCGGGTACAGCACTAGTGCTCTAAAATTTCACCCCGAGTATTATATGAAATAATTTTTTTAATGCTTATTGTTATACCTGTGTGTGAATACATATTGGGAGAAGTTATTTTTTTGCTTCATCTCTTTATAACACTCGAATCTATATCGGGAAAAGTTAATTTGGGCTCAATTCAATGCATGGTGTTTGATGAGCTGTATCCATGATTCCTCCATGAACAACCTCAAATTTTAAAAAATGTAGATATATTCAAGCCAAAGATTGTTTTTGACTACAATTTAACTATGAGTTGTGTAGATTGCTGTGATCAGGAAATATCCTTTTATTTAACAATCCGAAAACGCAAGAAAAAATATAAAAATATATTTTTACATTTAATAGACAGGGCCCCCTAGAACTCATTTTTTTCTTTATAAAAATGACGTTGGGAAATGTATCACACTTTTAGAATTTTGAATCTAAGTTGTGAAAGAGCTTTTACATAAGTATTGTGATGAAGCTTCTGGACAAAAGAATCCTGGCAGTCCACCTACAATAGGCCCTGCCCGTCTCATTGAGAGACACTTTATATTCAGTATTCTTTCTACCCCTACGAAGTGAGCCTACAAGACAGTGAAAAGAGAACACGATTATTGGTATAATGTGATTGTGGTGTTGGTTTGTTTTTGGAAAAGTTGTGTGTGTGTGTTTTTCCAGTTATACCACACTAACTTAAATACTCAACTACCAATACGCCCCTTCATTTTTATTTATTTTTTTAAAGAAAATAATGCTATAATAGAAACGAGCTTTACCCGTGCCACGCTGTGTGGCAGCTGCCTGAAGCGAATATGTGGTTGCTACAAAACCTTAAAAATTTATATATATATATGTGTGTGATAATTCCCCCTAGCATCCTTTTAACTAACTCTTTTAATAATATTCAAATAATCTTTTAATTATTTGGTTCAAAACTAACACCCAGATATTAATAGTAATCGAATAATATTATTGCATCATAAATCCCTTTCCCGCCTTTTGTAACCAATCAGTAGCTGGTTATTACCAACCATGGCAGGCATGTCATCAGTTCGATCCCGATGTACCACTAAAGACCCGCCGTGTAGGGCAGCGATGCACATTAAATCTGTCGAGAGCTGAAACGTCCTCCCGTTGGTGTGGTGTGTAGTTTGTTTGGGGGTGCCAGTTCAGGTGTCGTCCACGTCACTTGACCATGGTTCAAAATGCCTAGGTCCGTCGCCAAAAGCCCTATGTAGCTGAACAGTGCGACGTTAATATTAACTTACTTCCCGCCTTTTCGTAACCAATCAGAGCTCTTATTACAAAAATGTCACGTGGTCTTCAACTTCAGGTATAAAGCCGATGTCTCTGGAAATCTCGCTCACCTTCGCTCGTTTCTCTGTAGTCATGCCGGCTGCTTTGTGTTGTAGTTTGTTTGTCTGTGTTGTGTCGTTCATGTTCATCGTAATTACATGCCAGGTGTTTCAAGATATTCAATAAATTGGATTTACTAATTTACTGCCTCTCTCTCGTCGATCTTTACATAAAAAAATTCATCAGCATACAGGAATCACTCACCACCGGCCACGCCCTATGCTTTGGTTCGCTACAATAGAAACATCCACTCGCCACGTCTTACAATTATTATTACCAGACTTCAGAAATATCATAGAATTATGATATATATATATGCAGGGAATTCAAAATATCCCTTTTTAACTGCTAAATATTAAAAATTAAATCCATGAATATAAAACCGATAGGAACAGCATTGATTGTAAACCTAAATAAAAATAAGAAGTCGATTCCTTGCAGCGCAGTTCTCTACTAAAGGGTACAAATGCGAATAAAAATAAAAAAAATGTAAGAATGTAATCAAAGATACATTTAACTAATTTATATATTGAAATATTTTTTTATAAAAACAGCATGTGGAAAAAAAACTGGTTAGAATAAGCTTGCTTGATTAAATAATTTAACTTTAAATATTTTAAATTAACAAAGAGCAAGAGTCTATATGTTAGAGTCACTCAAAATCCCCCCCTATCGATGTGAGGTTATAGCTCGAAAGAGCTACGTACTCAGGTCATCCACCCAATGATATTCCAACACAACATTCGAGAGATTCTTTACGAGTTTCTGAAAATGTTTATTTGGTCCCTCGGCTGGATTGGATAGAGGTGTCAAACACAAATAGAAAAATAAGAACGTATAAATACAAGCAATACAATGTCAGTATCCACCAGTAACTTAGTTAAAAAAAAGTATGTATATGATTAAATACAAGCGTTCAACTTTTGCCTTTCAAATACTCAATTAATAACTTTGAAAATGACTCTTACTCGAGAGTCGTGAATTTACTGGCAATGTGTTTGAAGACGGTTTAAGGAACCTATTTGCCGACCGGCGGAAATTTTTTCGATTACATTGTATCAGTATCCACCAGAGTAATTTAGTTAAAAAAATATGTATATGAATAAAGACAATCGAATATTCGCATTAAGCATTTTCACTAGCCAGCGTGTGGACGTGCAAGATATACGCTCCGAGTACGAATTTCGTAGTCAGGACCACGTGTTTCAACTTTGGTCGACTGAAAAGTTTATTTTTCAGACCGGCACTGCATACTACACTGGTGTGCAAAACTTAAGCAACAATGTAAAAATTTAGCAGATAGCCATAAAATTGCAGAAAAGGAGGTCTGGAGATCAATCAGTACAGTGAACAAGTAAGTCAGTAGAAACGTCATGCGTATGCAAATATCAGGAATCAAACGTCAGAAACGACGTGAGCGTACGCAAAACACGTGATGTTGGCGCGCGCTGCTCAACAGTAGAATAAAATGAAAGACGGAGACGCAATTCAACATATTCATTACAAGTGCCAGTGAGTCAGTTCGTGAAATATGGCTAGAAGAAATCACCTGGATGACTTCACACGTGGAAGAATGATCGGAGAGCTGGAGGAGGGGCGTACCGTAACCAGTGTAGCTGCAGAGTTCGGAATCAACAAAAATGTCGTTTCGCGCGCTTGGAAAGCGTTCCAAACCACAGGTACAGCTGTTAAAAAGGTTGGTGGTGGCCGCCCGAGGACAACTGCAGGGGATGACCGATATATCATCCTGCAGGCGAAAAGAGGCCGACGGCAGTCAGCAAGCGTCATTGCTCAGCAACTCTTTACAGCAACGGGGTGACAAGTGTCGCGGTTTACTGTGGCCAGACGCCTTCACAAAAGGGGCCTATTCGCCCGCCGTCCTGAACTCTGCCTCCCGTTGAAAGTTGACCATCGACGCCACCGTTTACAGTGGTGCAGAGAGCACAAAAACTGGACAACTGTCAATGGTGTCGTGTCCTCTTTACGGTTGAGAGTCGGTTCAGTACCAGAAGCGATTCTCGACGCGTTTTGATTTGGAGAGAGATCGGGACACGGTTTTATACCAGTAACATCAAGGAAAGACACC
The DNA here is from genome assembly GCA_019973935.1 of Trichonephila clavipes. Lineage (NCBI taxonomy): Eukaryota > Metazoa > Arthropoda > Arachnida > Araneae > Nephilidae > Trichonephila > Trichonephila clavipes. The sequence continues at coordinate 71,848 of BMAU01006451.1, read as the reverse complement.
ATTTCGGTGGTCCTGGAGTTCTTGTCTGGGGAGGCATTATGCTGAACGGGTGAACTGAGCTCCACATTTTCGATAGAGGGTCTGTAACCGGGGATCGCTATTGTGAGGAGGTACTTCTTCCCCATGTGCGTTTGTTCCGAGTTACCATTGGCCTAGACTTCATTTTTATGGATGACAATGCACGGCCACATCGGACTCTTGCTGTTGAGGAGCTGCTGGAAAGTGAAGATATCACTCGAATGGATTGGCCTGCGTACTCCCCAGATTTAAATCCCATCGAATATGTGTGGGATGCTTTGGGGAGACGTATTGCAGCACGCTTACATCATCCGGAGAACACCCAAAAACTCACAGATGCTGATTGAAGAATGGGTACTCCTACCGCAAGAAATGTTGCACCCGCTGGTTCTGTGTATGCGGAGACGGTGCGAAGCAACCATTGCAGTGAGGGGAAGGCATATACCATATTAAAGAACATCTGCTTGTTGTTCTTCCTGTTGGATAGACCATCATGAGTCACGATACTATGCGTTCAATACAGCTATTTGTTTGATTCCATACCGTATGCATTGTATTCCTTTTTCAGCGTCGATGCTTTCGTCATCTTTTACGTACATAATACTCTCCCTCATTTCTGAATTTCATGTCTCTCAGATGATTTTTCGTGAAGTTAAGGCAATAAACCCACCTGTTGCTTAAGTTTTGCACACCAGTGTAAATGAGCTCTCCCTTTACATGTTAAAAGGAAAAACAGGTAATTTATTAAATATTTTGAAATTTTAAAAACACTTTATGATAATCAAAATCATGAGTTACAATGCTATAAATGTTTATAAAAATTGAAGCCTTTTTTCTGTCCGAAAATATGTTCCGTGTTAAGTCCACACTGTCTTACATATGGCGAAAACAGCCTTAAAAAAATAAGTATTAGAATATTATTTGAATTCTATAATAGTTGTAATTTACTAAAAATAATTATAAACTCTTAAACCCCAAATTCATATTAGAATATTAAGAACTGATAATCATTTACATGTAAGTAAAAAAAATGTATGATAAATTGCATTTAATATATCTAGTAACATACATTTGACTTGGGAATATTAAGATCAGGGGCAATCAATTCCATCAATGCATATTATAAGCCGTATCAATGACATGGGACTCCAACATGTGTAAGCTAAAAATCGCAAAATGTTAAGGAGTCCGTAAAGAGCCACCAAGGAAGTTTGATACAGGATACCCATTCAGGACTAGCTACTTCAGTGAGTAAAATTGTGTGATTTGGCACAACGGACACCTGAAATGGAATCTTGCTTTCTTAACTTCCACCCCACGCTAAATAAGGACTTTAAAATTTAATAATATTTAGTAAGAAACAATCTGATTAATAGTTTTATTAACGTCTTACACGTGCTTCTCTTCTCGGTGGGTCAAGTACTTCCAGGATTCGAGAATACAACGCGAAAAAAACACCGCCGACTGCGAGTTCATGTCATAGACACTCTTTTTGGCCTCTAAATAATCCCTTTACAACAGCTTTCAAATTTTATAAGAATTATCTCGTTATGGGTTTTGGCATCATTTCCAATAAGAAAAAAAATAGTGCGTGGAACGCCACGCGATAGAAGTCAAACTTCTTTGGCGACGTTGGAACATTGATTATTTACCCTAATATTCCAAATTGACCGAGCACATGTCTCAATCGCCTAATTTGCGCGAAAGGTATTCGTGGCGAAATGAGTCTTTCTGATACCAAATCCAAAGTAGAAAGATGTCCTAGAATTTCTGTGTATACAATACTAAAGAAGAGTGTTTTTTAGAGGTATAGAACTTTAAATTGCAATAAAACAACGATGTATTATTCGATTGACATGAATTTTTTTTATTCGAAAGATAATCTTATGGCATTACATTTTAAATATGATTTCTGGCATAGGACTGCCACAGCTGGCTCGGATGTAGTCCAATCTGGACGTCCAATTTTCGATGACTTTTTCCAACATTTGTGGCCGTATATCGGCAATAACACGGCGAATGTTGTCTTCCAAATGGTCAAGCGTTTGTGGCTTATCCGCATAGACCAATGACTTTACATAGCCCCACAAAAATAGTCTAGCGGTGTTAAATCACAAGATCTTGGAGGCCAATTCACAGGTCCAAAACGTGAAATTAGGCGGTCACCAAACGTGTCTTTCAATAAATCGATTGCGGCACGAGTGACATGTTGCGCCGTCTTGTTGGAACCACAGCTCCTGGACATCATGATTGTTCAATTCAGGAATGAAAAAGTTAGTAATCATGGCTCTATACCGATCACCATTGACTGTAACGTTGTGGCCTTCATCGTTTTTGAAGGATTCCACCAGAACATAAAGCGCACCAAACAGTCAGTTTTTCTGGATGTAACGGTGTTTCGACATACACTTGTGGATTAGCTTCACTCCAAATGCGGCAGTTTTGTTTGTTGACGTAGCCATTCAACCAGAAGTGCGCTTCATCGCTAAACAAAATTCGCTTATGAAAATCGGGAACAACGGCAATCTCGTTTTGGGCCCATTCGACGAATCTACGCCTTGCTTGATGATCGTTTTGATGAATTGCCAAACCAAACTGAGAATAAATCACTTGACAGCTGTTAAATCGGTCGCCATCTTGGAAAGTAATGCCAACTTAAACTTCTATACCTGGAAAAAAAACACTCTTTATTATATTTTGATAAATTTTCTATACTTTTTCCATTTAAACTTTGTCGGCAATTGTAGCATGCTTTAATGTGTCTTCTAAATTAATTCCCGGTAAAATATTTTGTGAAATATTTTTTGTGCTCAGCAACAGACGTTCTCAAATCATCTGTAAACCATTATCTATCATAAATTAAACGCCCGTATCAATTGAACGATTATCAATGAATCGCTTTTGAAAATTTTTGTGAGCATTTTTATGAGAATCATAGTCTTTGTAACGTATGATAGAATTTATTATTGATTTACATGCATCAGTACTAACACGCACTAGAATTGTTTAGGGCTCTGCAGTTAATGGCACAGGGTCGTTCACTAAGTCCGTATTAATCTGTGCAGTCATTAGAAGAGTCTCAATAGCATTCCCATCCCTTAAACTGAGCATTAAGAGAGTATTTCGCAGTGTTTTTTTTCCATGCTCGATATTCTCTCATGTACTCTGATTGAGATTCCACAGTAGCACTTAATAAATTTGCAGTATTTTTCTGGGTTTTTTTCCCCCTTGCTTTTTCTTGTCACTTTTTCGACTGGACTTACTGCTAGTTTTTCTTTTTTCTTTCTTTCACGAAACACTTTTCGTCTTTGTGCATTTGATTTAGGCATTCTGACTAGAATTAATATAATAATTCAACGCAAATAAAAGTCAAAAAAGCAAATTAGCCGCCAAAAACTTTGCCATGTAGCAAACAATCTATGAAAATATTTCAAAAAGCACGCTTTTACTGCGAGAGCTATTTTGTCTACACCGTAATGTCACTGCATCTCGTACAACCGTTGATAGATGTTCCCGTGTCTGGGGGGAAAGGACCCCCAATAGGAAGGTGGGCAAGTTGACAAATCGGAGGTTAGCAATCATCTAACATTTACACGGATATGACGCAAGTCACGTTGTGTCCTTGCTCCACCTTTTCCTCCCAACTCGCTATCCTGTCATCCTGGTGATGATTTGGGGAGATGGGAGGGGGGAGGGGAGACTACTTACGTTCGCTTTTTTACTGTTACGCAAAACTGGGCAAACTTCTCATTCACTCTCGAGCACTAAGAAAAGTTTCACTTCAAAAAAAATCTCATGAAACTCAATTAATGTAAGGAAATGCATACAATAAACAATTCTAAACGAGTATTACGGATACTTATTTTTTATTTGAGAACAATATGTTCTAGCTGAAGCTTTATAATAAATACCGTAAAATCCGGCGTATAACGCACACCGCCGTATAACATGCACCTATACTTTCTAGCTGCGATTTTTAATTTTTAGGCATATTCGCCGTATAACGCACACCCTCTATTTTACGAAGACATCTGAAATTACGTGCGCTCTGTTCTTATGTTTTGAAGTAATTTGTTCGAAGTATTATTCCAAGCTTTAGAAAAAAATAGTATTCATCTATAACTACAACACAATTTTTTAAGTTCATAAGGAAAGAAATTGCTTTTAAATCCGGGTAAGCATTAAGTAGATCGCGATCTACCGGTAGACCGCCAAAACATTTTAGAGCGTCCGCCTTTACATAAGATCTTAGATTCGTCTACTAAAATTGATATATTTGTGGAACACCAACGCCAGTTAGACTGGAGTATCCGCTCTTCACAGTGCATGCGACTATGTGTAGAAGACAAAATAAACATTGACCAGTTCTTCCAGCGATAACACGGGATTCGTTATTGAAACATCACCCCCACACCTCACACTTCCACGTGATTGGATTATTGTGTTGATGTTACGTCTCACAACAGAAGGTACCCGGTAGCGAACATGTTAAAAACATACATTGGTTAAAGTAGTTTAAATTTTTCTTAATACTCATCTTTTTTTATGTTCAAGCTTTCATTTTTATACCCGGCGTATAAAGCGCTCCCGTAAATATCGATCTTATTTTTTGAGTTAAAAGTGCGCGTTATTCGCCGGATTTTACGGTAATGGCAGAATAAGTCTTATAATATATTACCAAGTAAATAAACCTTATTGCACTAAAGCAGCGGAGGACAACTAGCAATCCGCAGGACCCATGCTGTCCTCAAAGAGTTTTTTTGCAGCCCGCGAAGACAGTCAGAAAGCCAAATGCACAGATGTTTTATATATATTTGGACCACAACATATACTTTTAAGCAAAGTTTTTCTTGGATAAAAATCAACACTATTAACTGCAGGTGCAAGTTGTGTGACATTAACTTGCAGGCTGTGATGGTTATTTCAACAAGCAATGTCACATCCGACATCAACAGAATAGTAGAACTGTGCCATGCGGTACATTTGTTTCTTTAAGCTGATGCTAAGACTAAATGTACTTGCAGCTATAAATCATATGAAATTAGCGCAATAAGTAAATTGAAGAAAACTGCACTATAAACTTGTATACCATTTATATTTAAACTGCATAACTTATATTTATTGATTTTTATATGGTACAATTTATACCTTTTTTAGTTGACGCAATCATTTTTAAAAAGGTGTCTTCCGCTTCCCCAATGTGGCCATCGAGTCAAAAGAGTTGCTCACCTCTGCACTAAAAATATTGTTATGTAGATTCGGGTTACAGGATTCCGCAGCAATATCTCCGAAGGTCTTCACATCTTCAGCAGTAATCAAATACAATTATTAGTGTTTAAGGGGTGTTGGAAAGCTAAAATCTTATTTTTTTGAGTATTTGAGATTTTTACATTTTCAAACTGTATAGATTTCAACCTTTCTAAAAATACCTTACTTTTACCTCTAGTGTATTTAGAAGCCCTTAAAACGTATTTTTAAATAATCATTGAATTTGGGCCACGACCATTTTAATGGTGAAAATTGTAAACAAATTACTTTGTTTTTGAATAAAAGTGTAACGACTAATATAAACCAAAACATGTATCTTTTTTTTAAAATTAAGCCTTTTATTTTTTTATTTCCTAGTCGATTAGAAGTCTCACTGCATACATTAAAATCAATTTATCTCAAAATGTAAATTTTCATGTGCGATGTACCTTTTTTGAGAAACTACTGTTCACAGGTATGTAAATTTTTTATGAATTATTTATAATGATGTCTAATATATACTAAAATGAGCTCTTTGTAAAAAACTCAAAAATTTAATTTTTACAAATTTTTTACGTACAAAATGGGTCAAATTTCGCAATGTTTGATAAAATATTTCATAATTTATTAAAAAATTCAAAATTAGCTAAAAGCTCATTTTAGTATAATGAGAGAGGTGTACTTTAATAGTATGAAAAATTTCAAGCATGTACATAAAACAGATTTTGAGAAAAAGTACATCGAAAACAGCCAATTTAACATTGTCAGTATAGAGAAAGAGAGAGGTTTCCAACTCCCCTTAAAATACACGCATGTAAAAGATTATTCACAAGCACAACCGAGCTAATCAAAACAATGCTCACTACTCGCTGGTTGAATCAAGACTAACTACTTGCGGCTGGCACTGCTCTATTTATAAACCCGACGGAAACTTCCAGATAGAGCGGGAAATTAGCGGCGAGAGATCCACTACTTTCTAGAAGACTCCAGAGGGCCCCAAACTCGCCATGGTGACGCCAAATGGTCTCCAAAGTCGCCAAATTGGTGGCCAACCTGGTCGTTAAATATGATGGCTCTATCGCCAAATTCTCATTGAATCGCCACTGTTGCGTAAGGGACGGCGTTTGCTTGTGGATATTACAATTTTAACATAAAATAAATATAACATAGAGTAGTATAAATGCTTTACTCATCCAGATACGAATTATTTACACTATTGACACAAAATTCGTAACAATATACCGCATAGAGAGGTGAAATCAGCCGGTGCTCAGTTCTTACATTGGCGTTGTGTGGAAGTTCGGAGATTGGAATTCCAGCTGAGGTATCGTCCTCATGATGACTGGAACTCCAAAGTAGGAGATCCGTCAGTAACGGCCCTCGTGTAGATTCAGAGTGTGACACGTTTTCTTTTTATTAAATATTTTAACCTAATACATAAAGAATCATTTTGCGTATTGACTCCTTTTTAAAATTCTACATCATCTCATTCATTAACTTTGAGCCCAAATAGAAGAATTAGCAACATATATTGTAAAATTTGGCTATCTTTTGCATTAATTATAAAAGGCTCAGAGTATTCAGATAGAAAACTTAACTAAGAAACTAGGAACTAAATGGTGCTATTTTTACTACAGTTCGTTAATTTATGAACTCTCCTCAGCATGGTAATTCGCAATGAGCCATAACAAAAGTGGGACTCTGCTTGAACGGAAACACAAGTTGTAACCAAAATAGATTCGAGTTGTTATGACTATTTCTTAGTCCACAGATTCCACGAGTATAGAATATCTTAATTTAAATTCAGTGTCAGAGGCTATTTAAAAGAAAAACTACTATCTCCTATTGAAGTCGTGTGAGCCAATTTTATCTTATCTCTTGAATCTTCTCATGACTGCTTATTAGAAAACCTGCTTATTAAAATGAAAAGTACCATTTGGCATCATTTTTAATCAATATAATAAGCCATTTTTTAGAAAGGAACTTGGGTTACCTGGAAGAAATGCAGTGGCGCAACCCCCACATCGTCAGGGGCCCAAAGCCTGATTGACACCAAGTAAGTATTTACAAGATTTATAAAATATTAAAGGCAAAACCTGATCTTGCAGGGGGGCTCTAATATTCTCCATTACGCCACTGGAGAAAGGGAATCTATACAACTTAATAAATTTACTTTAAATGACAACCGAAGAGGAACAACGTTTTCTTCAGGGTTTTTTTCCTACATTGTTCTACAAGAAAAAAATTAAAGAAAACGTTGTCTCTCTTTGGAACACTCGCTAAACGAATTCTCTGCTCACTCTTTTCTGACACAAAAAAAAATTTTCCGACAATTTCACAAAGACTATCTTGTGATCACTTTTTTATCAACTATGAAATCATACAATTCCTTACCGGTCACGGTAATTCTAAGGTGTATCTTAATAGATTTAATTTCAAACTTTGTGCCTGTAATCCTTAATCCTTAATAACTGTAATCCATTTTATATCCTTTTTTGTTCAAAATTTATGAAAGAAAATGCCTGAAAGTCAGACTGCATGCTCTTAAAATCAACTGGCCTCATAATTTTATTCAACTTGTTTCAAGTAAAGTTTCATTCAATTTATTTTGTATCTTCATTGATGTGATTTTGTAATATATTTGTAAATTTTTCATTTCTCTATCTTTGTAAATTCATTGTGTAGGTTTTGTTTCGCAATTGTTTTATTTTGTAATGTATTTTTGTCTTTATAACTTAAATGCTTTTGTTATTTCGTAACTTTTCTTTTGTGTTATTCGCTTTTTTTGTTTTATTTATCTTATTTTTTTTACTTCTGTAAGCTCTGTTCGATTCTTGTGTTGCACGGGAATAATTTTATCTGTCTTCAATAAAAAAAAGGGAAGGGGGAATGAGGACAAGCGTTTGAATTGAAACAAATCTCCACATTACATACGTACTACAGATATCTACGGACCCAAGAAAATGGCTATTGATTTCTAGGGGGATTAATTGCTAATTATTTTTTTGTATTAGCTGCAAAGTATGGGACTGTAAATGCATCTATCCGTATTATTAATATATTTCCATATACGTTGCGATTGTAGTATTTTTAAATTAGAAAAAGTATTTAAAAAACTTACTATTATAGGCGAGCTAAAAAAAAGACCTGCTTTCCTCTTCGAACATTTTATTTAATTCAACTTCCCATACAGCAACGTACATCTCGTAGATATCCGTTAATTTTACAAAAAGTGTAATAGGCTTCTGATGGATCTTTTGACTATTAATAATGTATATATATATGTTTGGCTATTAATAATAAATACGAGTAGGATCGATCCATAAAAATTTAAAAAATAACCCCAAACTCTCAAAGAGATTTAAAAAAAGAGAATAATGGGGTGAAAATTGACGCTAATATCATTCCAACATTCGTACAGGCAGATTAATTTTTCCTTTAATGTCTCATTTCGAAGCAAAATGACGGTTATTGGCAACAAACCTCATAATTTTGAGCCACAGACTGTGACCATGGTAACCGAGAATTGCCAGTACCCTTGTTGTCGAGTCATGGCTTAGTATCCTGATAACACTGAATATCCTTCCGTAGAAGGAGGGGAAAAGATTAAATATGCTGAGGCTCAAAGTCCTCACGTTTGTGGGAAAAGGAAGTAAGGACAGGGATGCTAGATCATATGTCGTCCTCGTTTTTTGACCATGGTTAAAAAATTACGAGGCCCACCACCAAGGGCCGTTGTTTTGAAGTGCGACACTAATAAACAATCATCATCGAAAGATTATTTTTAATGTATTTTTGTGAATTGCATGCAATTTTGATTAGTGGTCTAGAGTGAGGTGTCAACTTAGATTTGCCCTCGTCAACTCAGTTGTCGTCCTTACCACTTGACCATGGCTCAAAATTACGAGATATATCTCCAAAAGCCTTTAAGTAGATAAATATACTCATGTCCATAAGTTTCATGATGCATAAGTACTTGATGCAACAAAAAGTGCTGAGACATAGCATGCAACTAACGCACACTTAGTTACAGAGAATATGATAGCCTTAATTTTCTACTCGTCCTAGAACAATGCGTATATTTATTGATTTTTCTTTACTTTATAAGTTTCCAGAAATGTTTCTTCAAATAACTTAGAAACACATATGGAGATAGTATTAAAAAATTCTTAACTGCACATCTATAACAACAATGAACTATTCCCTTGAAAAGAAACGAAAAGAGAAGCAAATATAAGAGGTGGAAAAAAATGTTACATTACAAATATGATCTAATTTCTGCAAATTTAATTCAATCCAACATCAGTTGCTATATAAATTAATCATAATATTTCTCATCATTGCATGAATTGAATTGGTACTTATTCTCTTTTAATCTTTCCACGTGACTCCCTTAGAAAGACGTTTTGTAGGATTTCTTTTTTTAATGTATTTGCATAAACCAACTCCCAGAAAAGAATATAACAGAATAAAAACACACTGAATCAAGCAGTAAAAATTAGAGAGCACCTCAAATTATATCTTGTCGGATAAGTTTAAGTTCTTTACTTTCTGCTCAAGTTATTTTCCTCTTACGAATGCATATTTTTCATTGTTTTTTCCCCTTCAATTTAGTTCCAAGTTTACTTTATCGATCAAAAATAATTCAATCCAGCGTTTTTTTTTACCAAATATAAGGAAAAGGAAGAGTCCTTCCCACTACTTTTTTTGGTATATATATATTTTATATATACTTTCACACATTACTTGTAGTTTTTTTTTAATTCTTTCACTTTTTCCTTCGAAAAATTTTTTTATAGCCGCATATGTTTTTCTTCCATTCGTTTCACTTGTTCGGTAACATAAGAAAATGTGAAACGTGACTGGAGAGCAAAACCTTTTGAGTATAGGTCAACACAGCGATTCGGCATGACAGAATCGATTGTAATTTTTTATGATTAATTTAGGAGCTTTGGGTAGATAGTTTTTGAAACAGTACCTTTATACCTAGAAGGTCACAACTTTGAAGCTAGAATCATAAGGAGATTATTGAAAAAAGCAGCATACTGCGCAGTAGCGTAACGTACACCCCGCCTTGTGGGGGGCCCAAAATCTGACTTTGCAGGGGGGCTCAAATGTTCTCCGTTACACCACTGATACTGCGCAAATGCTTTTCAAACTAGTTACAGAGCTATAACCTAATGTAGAATAAAATAGCTGTTCAGAGCAGGAATATATTATTTACAAAACTTTTTATTTAAGAACATCACAGCTACTAGCAGTAATTTTTAAATCACGGTCAAGTGACGAAAGAGGACGAGACCTTTATATGCACTCCACCCTCAAATCTTCCACCACAACAAAGTAAGAACTTCGAGCCTCGACAGATTTAACGTGCATCAGCCACCTTACTCAGTGTGTCTTCAATGCCACTAGGTTTCGAACCAATGATTCGTCTCCAATAATGTGCTGGTTACGAGCTCGCAACCATAACTATTTGGCTACCAGAATAGAGCTACGATCAAGACCGTATAAATACACTGTACGCTGCATAAATCTTTGGGACTCGCATTTGTCGCTGTCCGTGCACGCTGAAGGTTGCGGGTTCGACCCTGGCCCAAGTTGGTGGATTTTCAAGATGCAGAAAATCGCAATGGCCATGTGGTATGATTATGTGGCAAGTAAAAGTTAATGAGTGCGATTTGGCTTGGATGCTCTCGGCAAAATTAAAATCATATGTACTGTTTCTCATCGTCAGAGCTCAGGTGCCTCCTCTGGGAAGGAAACTAGGCATCAAAATTACCTACGGTGATTGGTATTCGCATATATGGTGCCGTACTAGAAGTATATCAGCTTCTGAGGAATGTACTAGGTCTGAAATCGTAAAACACCAATCCGCAGCCCATTAGAAATAAAAATAAAACCTCACAAACAGATTAAAGTTAAATATATGTAATTTATTTACTTAATATAATAATTAAATATCATGCATTACAAATAGATGTAATAAAAAAGAAATAAATAATTTTGTTTGAGAGGAGATTTATTTCAATGCTTGTTCAGAATTTTGTATAGACAAATATCATACACTCTCTTATCGACCATCAGTCAATGTAACTTACGATCTTCGACCCTCATGAATAAATAATAAATATAAATAAAAAAAATAGTAAATAAAGAAGAGTAACTATATTGTAGGTGATAAAAAAGAGTACATTGGAATACAATACGCACAACAGAAAACATGTATTTCTTATAATACAGTCAGAAACCCCGATTTAAAGAATTCATCAGGACTGAATGTTTAATTCGTTAAATCGGGGTTACTCGCTATATAGAGGTTCAAACAAAATTTTAATTTTTTGTACTTTTCTTTTCGAAATTATACAATAACCAACTACACAAAAAATATCCATTGTTAGAAACTACGCGCATTTTATTCAATAGCAGAGAAGAAAATACTGCGTCATTTCCATAATGTTTTTAGGCCTTTTTTCAGTTTCCAAACTATGTAAAGCAATGTAGCGGTTTTTATAGAATTTCATTATTGATTTCTGCACCAGAATCACTATTCATTGACTCCAAAAAAATCAACAATTTCCCGAAATTCAGTTGCGCCGATAGGCAGTCCACCCCCAGATGTGACCTAATCGTTAAAAGCTTAAAATATCCTATGAGTTATGGAGCGGAATGAGATAAGAAATAAGTTTTCTGTCCTATTCAAAACTAACACGAAAGGTTACACTCATGACTCATCTGCACCTGTAAAGTTTAATAATGGTCTAGAATCTTCCCCTTCGAAATTTGCTTCTTTCAAGAAAATCCCTTTTCTGTTTTCGATAAAAGTGATGTTATTTGAAAAAAAATCTTCTTTTCTCTACTGCAAGCTAAAAGAAGAAAAAAAATTCAACTGCTGAAATAATTCGTTATATCGGGGTTTATTTTTCGTTAAATAGGGGTTTGTCTTCATTTTTATCAGGGAAATAGAAAATTCATTAAATCGAGGTCCAACTGTATTTACAAGAAAGTTATACTTACATAGATTTAATTTTTTAGTTTAATGTGCCATTCTTAAAACTCGCATAAGAGGTCTCAGGGGTGTAACATTTCTCTAGTGGTCTTAAAATATAAACGATTTTCAAACGCGTATAAATCTTTTAAATTTAAATTAAATGATTCAAATCTTTTACGTATTGTTTAAAATAGAATGGGGCTTCAGAAAAGTATAAAATGTTTAAAATATAATAATAATTTTAAAAGTCATAAGCATATGAAAATTCTATAATAAATATTAAGCATTTTTTGTTTTGCGCACGCTATTTTCTAAAATATTAGCCTCTGATGTATAAAACTTTATAGAATTATACAATGCATGATACTCTTTAAATCCTACCTAATTTTAGTATTATATATCGTTTGTATTTCAAAATATTTGTAAAATATTACAATTTTTTAAATATTTTTAAAAATGTATAGTTTTTATTTATTAAAATATGTAACTTATTATTCTATTTATATAAAAGTAGCTACAAAGTATTAGGAATACATTTGTCTTCATAAATCAACTTATATATATATATATATATATATATATATATATATATATATATATATATATATATAGCTAGTAATAAAACCTACTTTTTTAGAAAATAGCACGCGCGACGTAAAACTTAATAAATATTTCTTATAGAAAAGTTTCTTATTTTCATATGCTTATAAATTTTAAAATTATGATTATATTTTAAACATTTTATACTTTTCTGAAGCCCCATTCCTTTATAAGTAATGTGTAAAAGATTCGAATTATTTAACTTAAATTTAAAGAAATTATACCTGTTTAAAAATTGTTTATAATTTCAGACCTCCAGAGAAATTTAACACCCCTGTGATCCCATAAACAAATATTAATAAAAATTTATTGAAAAGAGAAGAAATGCTCTGTTGCTTCTTTGTGTTGCTTAAAAATTATCAGTTAACAATAAGGGATTTTTTTTAAAAAAATTTTTGGTAGCTTCAGTCTACCAATTGGTTTCATTTATTTCTGGTTGATTGATTGATTGAATATTAACGTCGCACTGTTCAGCTACACGAGGGCTTTTGGCGACGGACCACGTAATTTTGAACTATGGTCAAGTGACGTGGACGACACCTGAGCTGGCACCCCTATCCTAACTATCACACCACACCAACGGGAGGACGTTTCAGCTCTCGATAGATTTAACGTGCATCGCTGCACTGCACGGCGGGTCTTTAGTGGTACTAAGCTCGAATTCGTGACTAGGCAAGCCCCGATCCGATACCTATAACACTCGGCTACCGCGGTCACATTTTATTTCTTGAATATGAATTAAAAAATGTCAATTTTTTTAGGGTTTTTTTGTAACATACATATCTATTTAAACGCAATAGCACCATATGTATACAAAATTTCCAAAAAATTCATGTAAAAAAATCTATTTAAATAAATGAGTAATTTACCTTTAAAATTGGCTTTCTATAGGGCAGAAATCATTAGACTTTGATATCAATTCACACTAAGTATAAATATACAGATTAGAATACCTACTTTTGAATTTACGTAAACGATTTATAAAATTATTAATCAAAATTTCATTCTGTATGTTAAACTCGAAAACACACGGTATTGCACGTAACCCGACATTACAATGAAGATAACAGAACCTCTTGTTTTCTTCCCTTTGTTGTCTGTCTCTGAGCAGCCAACAATGCACGGTTGGGTTGGTTTAGTCTCTGTTGGTGTAACGCAGTCAACCGACAAGCGTGGAGGAAGGTGCTCCGAAGAAGGACGTCCTTTTTGTTGCAGAAAATTCCCCCCACTGATACTTTCCAATAATTCGATACCATGAACTCGATAGCAAAAAGATCTTTTAAATCATATATGAACTGAACTGTTCTTCATACTACACTGCTGGACAATTGCTAAGGACGGATAAAACTATCATCCATAGCAACCACAAAATGAAAGGAAGCAAAATGTGGAAAATTAGAATAAGTGCGGGATATTAGTAAGAAGAAGTATGAGTATGCAAATTTTTTATCCACGTCTGTTCATCACGTAATAGCGTTCATAAGAGCTTTAAAGGTTTTGACGCGTGTGGACAGTTGTTGTTTCAAGTCAAAGTTTTACAGGAAAGATTTAATAGACGAACGTAAAATTTTTGGCATGTCTTCCCGACATCCCATAGATGATTTTATGCGTGGCCGAATTATTGGAAAGATCGAAGAAGGGCGAAAAATAACAGATGTTGCCAGGGAGTTCGACATCGCTCACAGCGTTGTTTCATGGCTGTGGAAGTCATTTAAAACTACTGGAATGTGTAGTAGACGGGACGGGGGAGGTCGTGTTAGAAGTATGACGCCTGCAGAAGACAGATATATCGCCCTATCAGCAAAAAGGAACAGGCGCACCACAGCTCAGCAGGTGGCAAATCAGTTTCTTGTTGCCTCAGGAAAGCAGATCTCCCGAAAATCTGTTGCCAGACGTTTGACGGGAGGAGGACTATACGCACGCAGACCTGTTGTGTGTGTCCCATTGACCAGACAGCACCGTACTGCCCGTTTGCAATGGTGTCGTGAGCATCACAGTTGGACTGAACAGAACTGGGCATGCGTACTATTCTCAGATGAGAGTAGGTTTAGTCTGTCATCGGATTGTAGACGCCAACTGATCTGGCGCGAGAGTGGTACTGCTTATCGTCCAGAAAATATCCAGGAAAAGGACCGATATCCGACTTGCAGTATCATGGTGTGGGCTGGCATCATGATAAATGGCCACACGCGCCTGCATGTGGTTGCGAATGGGACTATGACGGGCCAACGATACATTGATGAAGTTCTACTTCCTCATGTTCGTCTTTTCCGTGGTGCTGTCGGTGATAAATTTGTTTTTATGTACGACAACGCCACATGTCATCAAACACTCGCTGTTCAGGATTGTCTAGACAGCGAGGGTATTCAATGTCTCGTATGGCCAGCGCGTTCTCCAGATCTAAACCCCATTGAAAATGTGTGGGATGCTTTGGGAAGGCAAGTTGCTGGTCGAAACTATCCTCCGACGAACAAGAACACCCTCATCCGTGCACTCACAGATGAATGGGATAAATTGCCTCAACAGCCACTGGATAATGTTGTGCAAAGTATGGTACGACGTGTGGAATGTTGTATCACACTCCACGGTGGACATATCCCGTACTGATACCTTTCTTTAAGGTGCCTGCTGACTTTTAGATGCATTGTTCCATTTCTCCGTACGCAGATCAAATGAACATTTTTTTTCTTTCAGATGTTTCACAGCTTTTGTACTTTCCAGAACAATAAATATTCTTTATTCTAATGTCTGAACAGTTGTGGCAACTATATTTTATCCTACTAGGCCTCATGTCTCGCTTAATGTTATGCTACATAGCAATTTGTGATCCGTCCTTAGCAATTTTCCAGCAGTGTACTCTCTTTTTTTCAAACGTAGTAAAACGTTTTTGCGAATTCTTTATCATTATTGGCAAGTCAAAATTCATACAAAATATCAGCAGAGTACTCAGTGTTTCATAAATATTTTTAAGGTTTAGAATAATTATATTTTAATAGAACATGAAAGGTATTTCTCTCTATATATAGTGTAAATCGCTTAACACGAAACTAAGGAACAGAATTTCGTGTTAACATGAACGGTCTTTCTCTCTCTATATAGAGTGTAAATCGCTTAACACGAAACTAAGGAACAGAATTTCGTGTTAACATGAAAGGTCTTTCTCTCTATATATAGTGTAAATAGCTCAACACAAAACTAAGGAACAGAATTTCGTGTTAAGGGATAGTACAAAAATCCCTCACAAATTCAATAAAATAAAGTTTATGAGAGTACATTTCCCCCATTAATATGTGTATGCGCACGTATTTAATAAAGACCAAACATTTACGTGATTTGGTCTCTTTTTTTGTAATTGTTGTTGATAAAGTTGAGTTACCAATACCAAGATCTATACAGATTTCCGCTTTTCGTCTTCTGTTTTTGATCAACAGCCTTAAGAATCTCCATCCTCATTTAAAGAGAAATAAAAGTTTTCTTTCCCTCGAGCTCTTTGTCAGTGTGCTCGCAAAAAAATTCCTTTAAAATAGAAAGAATAATGTGACCAAAAGTCACCGATTTTTACTCCAACTGCGATGCACTCGTCACCGAATTTCAAAGTCTGCTGATGAGAGGTTAGATGCTTTTGTGTGATGTTAGTAGGGATGGAGGGTGAAAGCAGTTTATGTATGGATAAATAAAATTGGCTCATGCCACAGGCTATTCCGAGGGTATTTTAAAGCCAAGTTAACCTGTACAAAACATGTAAAACCACCCCTCTATCATTTCATATCCCTTTTATATCTAGCCTGCGCGGATGGTCTTACAGCATTTTGTTTTATGGGGAAATCTTTTCGTGTTCACTGATTTTTCAATTCGTGTTCAGAGAAAAAATGCACGAAAATGCATAGTATTTTGTCTGAACCATTGTATGTTATTTCGTGTTAACCGATATTTCGTCTTAAGGTATCCAACTACCCAAAAATCATGTCTTTTTTAAAAATTGACATATTTTTATGAGTTTATTTTACAGGCCATCTTATTAACTTAATAAAAATACCAAGCTTTTTATTTTCCATTCATTAGAACAAAAATTACTCGTGTTTTAATAAAAAAAAACATGCCGTAACTTTACACAAGATGTCAAACATTAAAATGCGTTTTACTCGAAACGTGTTTTTTTCGAAAGACTCAAACGGGGACAGCGATTGCTCAAAAAGTTTTGAAAATAATTTGCTGAAATTTTTTGTGAATGTTTTGTATAACAGTACAAGTGTTTTGTGACCTTCAGATTTATTGATCACTGGTTTATTTCAAAGTTTATAGTCCTTTGTGTGAATATAATCACTATTTTTTAAAGCAATTTCATATGGTCACTATGATAGAGAGATCTAGTTTTTTAAAAAATTAAAATATCTATTATCCTGAGGGACATTTCAGACATGAATAACAATGTAACACATTAAAATTGAAAAATTGAGAATTTGTTCAAAATATTTTTGTACAGAGCGGGCCTCATTTATGTAATTTTTTGTGCATTTTCACCAGTTTTTTCCCATTTTAATAATAATAAACTTTTTCTTGTTTTCAATTTTAGAATTTTTACCTTAAAATATACTAAAAAAATCTAAAAATCACAAAAAAATCCCCATATCTCCATTTTTTCAAAAAAAAGTTGTCTTAAGTCGTCGGATACCTTAAGCGTTTTCGCGTTAAACAAATTTCATTGTATATATAATTTTTATGCAGTAACACGTGCTCTTTCATTCGTAAGATTATGATGATTTAGTATTTTCTTTAATCTATTTATTTTCATGCCATTTTGCTTTTATTTTTCTATTTTTGTAATTCTTTACCCGAGTTTAAACAAATAGAATAACATTTAAAATTATCTAAACGATAAAGATTTCTTGTAAAAGTAGCATAATACTGCTCATTAATATTACAAACATCGCCTTTATCTTTTAGTGTGACTTACAAGAATCATTAAGCATAATTATTAATACCCATAAATAAACTAACACATTCGGTGTAATGTAATATTAGATGTCGTTAGAAGATGGTCACCCATTATTAAAGCATTTATTTATTTATAGAGCTGGAAACTGTAATTAATCTACTGTATTATGAATATGGGGTTCCTAGAAAGAATAGAAAGGAAAATATTAATTCCATTCTCCGAATAAGTTCGTCTAAATTATTAACGGCACAAACATTCATTTTATATTGTATTTAATAATTAAAACACAATTTCTTCAAGGACAACTTTTAATTTAATATCGTATATTTCTTTTTATTCGAAACAACATTGTAAATGTTCTGTGATGTCTTTAATTTTCCTCTAATTCTAATCTGTTTTAAAAGTTTTATATTTTTGGTGTTAAGAATTTTGTGAAATTAAGAATTTTAAATTTAAGAATTTTGAACAAAGTCAAATGAGGGCAACACTGAAATTTGTACTTCGATTTGGACCAAAAGTTTTATTCATTAATTTGGGGTCATTCGTTATATCAGGGTCCAAACAAAATACATATATTTTTGCACTTGCCTTTTGGAAATTATTTAATATGCAACCACACAAAAAAATATCCATAGGTAGGAATTATACACTTTTTATTTAACAGCAAAAAGAACCATTGGTGAATTATTACGCAACAATTAATTGAAAATTTTAAAATACTGAGTAATAGATGTTTGAGAATCTTTTTGAGAGAATCTTGACTCGAAAGAGATCTTTTTCGACTTCGTACAGAGAAGGAAATACGGCATCATTTACATTTTGCTGCATAACAGAGAGGTATCTTTTCCCAGTTTCCAAACATTAGAAAATGTAACACGCTAGATAGGAGTTTCGTTATCAATTTCTGCATTAAAATCGCTATTTGTTGGCTCCGATAAATGAACAATTTTCTCAACTTCAGTTGCTCAGAGGGGCAGTCCGTCATCAAAAGTATCAAAATCGTTAAAATTTTAATTTATCCCTTGCATTGTCTATTGGGATGAGATAAGAAAAGAATTTTCTGTCCTACTCAAGACTCACACGACAGGTCACACTCCTGATTCCTCTACACCTTTAAAGTATAATAATGGTTCAAACTCTTTTCCGTTGAGATTTTCTGCAAACAAGAAAAGGCTTTTCCTGTACAAAAGGATAGGACAATTGAAAAAAAAATCGATTTTTTTCTAATACAAACCAATATAAAAAAAAAAATTTCCAGCTGCTGAAGCAATTCATTAATTCAGGGTTTGTTATTCGTTAAATAGGGGGTTTTACCTTCATTTTAATCGGGGAGAGAAAAATTCGTTAAATCGGGGTCTGACTGTAGTTTTATCTTAGTTAGAATGCTGAGTCCTCAGTGGATTTCTATTACGAATCTGTGGCTTAAGTTTAACTCGAAGTGAATGACAACAAGGACTCAGCTACCGCGACTATTGAAACAATGAGTGAGTGAGTGAATATTAACGTCGCACTGTTCAGCTACACGAGAGCTTTTGGTGACGGACCACGTAATTTTGAACCATGGTCAAGTGACGTGGACGACACCTGAGCTGGCACCCCCTCTCCTAACTACCACACCACACCAACGGGAGGACGTTTCAGCTCTCGACAGATTTAGCGTACATTGCTGCCCTACACGGCAGGTCTTTAGTGGTACTGGGCTCAAACTCGTGACAAAGCCAGCCACGATCCGATACCTATACCACTCGGCTACCGCGGCCACTTGAAACAATGAGAGTGGAATAAAAACCAAAGTGTGTGTGTGTGTTATTCTCGTCACTTAATTGTGAATCTAAAATATGATATCCATCGCTTTAATTATAGTGTAACACAAAGATTCCTTAATTCAAAAACGTATTAAAATTCTCAATGTGTTTATATCAGCGTTTCTCAAACTGTGCTCCCCTAGCGGGGGGTGCTAGAATATTGAAAAGTTGAAAACTAAAGATTATTTAATAAAATTAGTAATTTCCTGAAAGTAAACAAACAAAATACATTCTAACATAATAAGAAAAAATACACATTTCCACTTATTTAATACATTTATGAATGTATCACTACTGCACAATGTATTTTATAATTAATCTAGCAATACTAAGTTAAAAACAAATTTAATAATTCCATTGATCCCGCATGGGCTTGTCATATATAAAATTATATTCAAAAATTAACGCTTATAATGAAAATGTGTACTGTTTATAATTAATCCTCTAACTGCCAATTAAAAGATACGTGACTCTCGCCCCAATGCCACCGTTTTTGACGATGTTTGGGATGTAGTGGGGTGGGGAGAGAGAAAAGGAATAAATAAGCAAATCCTCAGAAATAAGTAAATCCTTCGCAAGCATTGTCAATGTTCTTTTATTGCATTCTAAAGCCTTTGGAATAATTTTATGAATAACAGTGTAAAGAAAAGATCGTACTTCGGTAAGACGTATATATACGTCTGGGGCAATCTACACTTTGGCTGAGCGAGACGTTTATGTACGCCGTGGGCACTTAAGAGGTTAAGGCGGTATTGTAGCTTTAACGTCAAAGTATAATATTATTGAATTTAATGCATTGTTATTGTACGAAAAGGTGGGGAGGGGCGATAAAAACTGTGATTGAATATTGGGTCGCAAATATTGAAAGTTTGAGAATCCTTGGTTTATATTGATTAATTTTTGTTGGCGAAGGACTTCTGAATTATGAATCGTGGATAAGTGATGAAGACAAAACTGAGCTGACACCTCACTCATCAAACTACCATATCATGACACAACGAGTGGTAAAACTGATTCTCACGTAGACTTAAGGTATTAAATCTGCGAGAGCAACGTTCCCGCTGGTGTGGTGTGGTAGTTAGAATGCAATGTTTGACCATGAAATTTCCGTCGCCAAAAGCCCTTTTTTTCATTCAATCAAGCAAACCATGACAACGATTTTGTGTAGGAAAAAAAATGTTTGAGTCATTTTGTGTAGGAAAAAAAATCGAGCAGCGAGAAAGAAAAAATTTAATAAGGTAAATAAAAAAGAAAGTCTACGCTATATAAAAGTGATGAATTTTAAACATCTGATATTAAGTATTATTTTAGTAAAATAAGAATCAAAAGTTTTTTATGAAGATTGTATTTTTTTGTTGTTGTCAAAGTTATGTTACTTAAAACCTGATATCTAAAAATTCAACGAATGTATTTCTTTCATATTTTGTATGCATGTTATTTAAAATATTATAGAGGCGATCTACTAAGGATTTAGCTCTGACATCAATGGTTGTTTTATTTTTAACAGTTTACTGTTACGAAAACTCAATGCATTTTATAAAATATTCTAAAAGAAAATGTGCAACGAGCCATTACTTTTTGGTACATTTGAATACATCTTAGATTTTAGTTCATTGCCTTTATAATTGTGTTAAGTATGTTGTGTAAGTAAATAATTTAAAAAAATTGTTTTGAATTCCATGTACAGTGCTTTGAAATTTTGTAAAATTTTCATCAGATTTTACCTAAAATACTTCATTTTAATAAATTTAAATTGTTATATGACTTCCTGTGACTGGTGTTTTTCATTAATTTAAATCATAAGCGCCAACAAAGTAACATAAAATTCCTAATAGCATGGCATTTTAGAAAATGTATCCGAATGAAGGCAGATACCTTAGCCGTATATAATTCCTTTTATACGGCGGTTTTTAGTGACTCGAACTCACGAATCGATTGCTATCACGCAGGTCACGAGTTAGTAATCATGACCCTTTTGTTACTTCAGTCCCTTAAAATGGCAAAGTTTTGAAAGTTTCATAAATGAGAAATATAAGTTTTTAGGGATCTGTAATATAAGGAAAAATTTAATACAACTTTTCCAATAATATATATATATATATATATATATATTCTAACTTTAAAAAACAGAGTTTAATTTTTTATTCATAGTCTCAATAAAGAAGTTTCATTCCCTAGTGCATTAATTAAAATTAATTCTATCACGTTCGAATTCTAAACTTATTGATACTTATTTGTATAATAGAAATATATATATATATAAAAAAACTTGAGAAAATTTCGTGTAATTTCGATTATTTATTTTTATTAATTCTTTATTTATCAAAATGTATTCTTTTTAAAATTTGATCTTAAACATTTGAAGGTATAAAAGTAAGAAATTAACTTGTGAAGGCACATTTTAAAATTCATTTCAAGTAAAGTTAAATCGAAATGTTTTTTGAAAATTTTGTATAATTTGTTTTGATTTAAATAACTTCATTCAAATTTTTATGAATTTATAAAATTGAAAGCAATATTTTAAAATTTATCCATATTATCTTAAATTAATTAAAGGTTTGTTGCACCCTATATTTGTCTATTAAAAGTTTTAAATAATACTATAGGAATAAATTTATAGGTACCTTATGATGAGCATTATTGATAGTTCATTATAAACCGACAGTTTAAAAAAATTCAGCTTAGCAGTATATTGGAAAAATTTCAGTTAATATATTGTATCTTTACACTTAATTTCCAATTAATTTCTTTTCTTTTATACTCTGAATATTATTTCATTGGAACTAGAATTGTTATCAAAAGAAATCTAATTAATAATTAACAATTAAAAATAAATCAACAAAAAAAAAGAATTTGTTTGCTGTTAGAAACAAAATGCAATTTTTTTTGTAAAGGTATTGAGAAGAACAAAAAAACCATCATTTTCTTAAAATTATTCAACAATGATCGCTTACAGAAGCACGTAATATCTTTTCAAACATAAAGATGTAGTTCATCATGATCGCTGAATTTGATTTTTTTCTTCTTAATATTATGACTTCTAATTTAAAATTTATATTTTTAAAAAACTTCAATCATACACAAATTAATGTAAAAATCTACGAAATTCTTATAAATATAAATGTTGCTCCTTTACATAAAATTTTTTATACGACATTTTTTTTTGACAATCTGATATGGCATCAGTGGTGTTATAATCTATTAATATTTTTTTTTCAAATTATTTTTAAGTAGTTTTTTCCGAGAAATTCATTAGAACAAAAATATTTTTTTTTCTAAAATGTGTATTAATAATATATTTTACATGTATACATGTAAAAAACAATTACATTAATCAACAGTCATCTATTGATTTTTATTGTTTAAACCAATTCATCTTAAAATAGTGAGGAATTATTAAAAGTTTTATTCTTTTTTTCTCCCTGAAATTCCTTTCTTTGATCAGACATTTTTTTATGCAAATGGGAAAGCAATAATGAAATTTTGAATACATCTGGCTTAAAAATAAATTTAAAAATGTATATTTTATATGGCAATAAAAATTATATTTATTAATGTACATCAAAATTTATACACTAAATTAATTTACTAGGTATGTTTAATGATTAAAAAATAAAATGCGATGAAGTAAAAAATGGATAAAAATATGATTTAAAAATCTATTTTCGAAAATTTAAGGATTTATTTTAGAAAATTTAAGGATTTGTGAGATAACAGCTGAGATTACAAATTATCTCAATTGTTTATTATTTAAAAGAGACTCCGTTATTCCTAGATTAGCAATATTGTGTTTCAACTGGTTTATATCCCCTTTGTTTGATGTTGTGGATTCTATTGTAGTTTAACAAGAGTTAAGTATGGCAAACTTTTTCAGATCCGAAACTAGTTCCAATATTAACTTAAATTCGTTTGATTCTAACAAATATTAAAATCTAGTAATATTTTATAAGAATACGTTAATTTTTCTCTTTAATAAAACAATTTAAATTCAGTGTCATAATAAAGAGATGATATTTGATGGAAATAACATGCAGTGAAAAATTGACTTGATTTAACTCTTTCATGCTTGGTGGTCAATTCTTAGTCTTTTATTGTGTGGTGGTACATAAAACGTACCACTTGTTTGAATGCCTCAGAAATTGATGCTAGATGGTACATTCTCTGAACCATCATAGAGGTCAACTTCTAGCAGTTACTCAAGTTTCCAACAGATGTCAGAAGCTAATTGTGTGCAATGGGTTTATGAAGTAGTTTATTCTTTGATCAGCTGTAAGTCTGTTGAGTGGAATTTTTTTTTTTAAATGATGTGCTGTGTATTTTTAAGTGTAAATGGAAGTGATTCTTGGGATATTTAATACAAATCAGGTAAGTACATATATTATGTAATTAAATATGCCAATATTATAATAATTAGTACCGTGCATTGGTAGTATGAAAATATGCGAGTCCAAAAAATGTACTACCACGCTATTGAAGGCCACCTTTTTTACAAATACAAAATGCATTCCACTTATTTTTTCGCAAGAATGGACATGTTTATTGTGCCTGATAAATTTATAGTATGTAAGTTACATTTTTTTAAAATATAATAATAATATTTATTAAATAATAGTACATACAAAAAATTTTACAAATGTCCTGAATGTGCTATCGCTCGTGTTCAGGAAAAAATAAATACAACTAATACACTTACTATATACGTTGACTAAATATCAACTAGGTAAAATAAAATAATGTATAGAAAAAAATATTTTAAATTTTTTAAAACTATCATTAAGTAAATTAGGATAAACTAAATTTAAGCTTACGACATTAGATTAGGAAAAACTAAAAATGTTTTAATTTGTAAGATAAATGACAGTATAAGATGAATAAGTGTATTTATTTATTTTCCAATTATAAATAACTAGTTAAAACTACCATTTCGCCTAGGGAGGAAAAAAGTCATGCTTCCAGAACTATCATGCTCTTTGAACAGTGGTGGTATAAAATATGTACTATATCTATTTTTTAAAACTTTTGACACATTTTGTTTGAAAAAGTGTTTAATATTATTAATATATACCAGTTTTTGTTCAATAATTATAGTTTCATTAGGTTTATCTAAAATATTGGTAAGTATTTCCCCCTCTAATGAATTATTTTTATCAAAAATTTAGCGCATGAAAGGGTTAAACTAAAAAATAAAGAAAATAAATGTAAGCTTCTCTCAGTGTTTCAGTAGAGTAAAGATAATATATTACTCTTGAAGCATTTTCCGATATAAAACATTGTTACCGGTTTATTTTTTTTAAAAAAAATTTCTTAAGATAAATATTTTAAAAGTACAATTTTATCAGAAACCTCTTTCCATGAGTTTAAATATATTAAGAATTCATTAAAAATATTTGAATATGAATTTCCAAAAATCTAATTAATATGAGAAATAATCATGCACACACAAGACATAAGAACAAAATCATAAACATTACTCATTACATAATTATTCCATTTAAACAAATGCTTTAAAAAAAGGGCATCTGTTTATGACCTTCCCCTATTCAGAAGTCTGGCCTTAAGCCATGATTATCTTTCAACTTTCAAAGCTCTGGAACGAATACTCGCATTAAAAAAAGAACAATCTACTCACATGGAACATGTTCAATCTCGTTTAGCAGACGATTTCCAGCCGGGATCTTTGCAGCCGTGTGTTGTCCCGGAACGGCAAACGATAGGACAGTGCAGGACCATCGGTCGTTGGGTGACTGAGGGGATGTTGGCGTAATTCGGAGGGGGTAGCATGGAGCAACAAGATCATCGATTTACTAGCCGCACTGAGCAGAACGCTCGCGCATGGCGCTTTGCATTTTTAGGAGTGAATTAGTCGGCTCCATGATGGCAACGGCTTTTAGCGGTTGCTGTGGTAACTGAATAATAAATAATTTTGTTTGTGGGTTTCGATGGGGCTTTTGAGAATTGATGGCTAAGAATATGTTATGATATAAGGAAATGTAAAGAAAAATACTCGTTAAAAAATTGTTTTTGTCCGAATTCTAAATAATTATGCTTTAGATGAAATTTTTAAGCTCTCGCATTGTTTTTCTAATGTTATTATATGATTTAGAAATATTTAATGTTTCGTTCGGGTAACAATATCTATTTAAAAATATTTATATTTTTTTGTGCGGAACAATATGCTACACCTGAAAGAAATATATAATCATTAATTTGTAGAAACCATCGGAATACATAATTTTTCATTACTATATCAAAATAATAAAGAATGCACGATTAATAAATATTCAAATAATTGTAAAAAAAATCCTAGAATCTGTTTTTCTGCTTAGTTACGTTTAATGTTATAACTTTTAACAATTTTATTCAAAATACCTTTTATAACTTTTACATTTAAAATATCTGCTTTATGAAGGTAAAACACAGGCGGCTTGTCCACTTAGGCACACTAGGCACGTGCCTTGGGCACAAAACAGAGAAAAAACAAAAATTATAGTGAACGTACCACCGCCTATTGAGTCATGAGAGAAGGATTTCTGCCTTTAAGAGAGTACAGAGTGAAATGAGATCTGTGAAAAATAAAAAAAATTGGATGTTGCTATGCACTCCAAATTATATTGCCATGGAAGTTAATCATAATGATGCTAATAATGATTTTGCAATGATCAAAGCTCAAGAAAACTTTTGTACCAGTGCAATGACAGTGACTCAACAAAGAATAAGGATGTTTAAAAATAAAAGATGGTAAAGCGAGATGAAAAAATAAATGATAGTTAACAAGTTGAAAACAGTTCATACAATAATTTATATTCTTTACTATAATTACAAAAACAATTTCCTTAATTGTACTAATATACAAATGGGAGTGTGGGTGGTCCATGATGCCGTAAGGTAAAAAATGAGCAAAAGTGGCCAAACCATGCTACATGCCACTATCCTTTACTTACAGTTGTCAATCCAGGATACAGCGAGCCGATTGGTGGTGGGTAATGATAAGACTCTCCACAAGCAGCAAAAACAAAGGGGAGAAGATAAAGAGAGTTAAGGAAAAAACCCTCCTGAACCAAAACTGGCAAGGTAATAACTGAAGAAAGGGGTGCTCTGAAAATAGTAGGGGGAGCGTATAAAGAGAGAGAATGTTGATTGCGAAAAAAAGGCTATTTCTTCTATTTGAAAGTTTTTATTATTTTCTGTGTGTGTATTCCTATCATATGAAATAGATATATTTTGACTCTATACAGTCCGTCTTTTATTTAACGAAGTCGCTAAACCCCGGGAAAAACTTCGTTATGTGGAAATTTCGTTATACAGAGGTTTATTTTTTAATATACTTTATAAACCACATAAAACAAATTTTAAACTCATAAACACTACATATTATAAAAGTAATTATTCACACCTTTTTTTAAAAAATTAATATATGTTTATTTTATACATCTTACTCATCCAAAAAGAAAGAAAAACTGCAGGGAAAACAAGAAAAAAAAGTTTCTCTGTACTTTCAATATTAAGATAATTTTATACTAAAATTAATGAATTTTAAGGATATTTTATAACTTAAAGCATTCAAGTAATATTAAATATACATTATTTTATAATTAGAACATGAACTACTTCCAGCTCTTAAAGCATCCAAAGATGACAGGCAAAAAACTTTTCTACTTGTAGAACCACTCCTAGATAATTAATTCTTTAATTTTCTCTTTCTAATTTTAATTTCTCCGTTTTAGTATTTTTATCTCAATAGTTTTCTCATCTCAATAGTTTAATTCTTTCCCTGATAAAGGCAGTCTCCGCAGGCTTACTCTACAACCAATAGCAATGCTCAATTCCTGTAGCCGAAACCAGCTACCCCATTGCCCCTTGTCTTAATGAAGCCACTCCTCCTCCAACAAGCCAAGCTAACAGCACCAGCAATATCGTTGTTTCATGATAGAGAGCGGAGGATCGAGTCATCGATCCAATCTCCTGTAAAGTTCAAATTACTTACTATAATTAGAACACGGGGACAAGGGACAAATCCACTGAGGGTGAAAGAGGATATCGAAGATGTTTCTAGTGAACTAGGCAATGGGGGTTAAAGGTTGCACTTCTTGGATGAACTGTCCAGAAAACTCTATTGTTTTCGGTGAGTTAGGATCTAATAAAGCCAGTTCAAGATTTGTGACTACCATAAAATGTGTTAAAGAGAGAATAAATTGAATTCACAGAAATACTTTAAAAAAAAGGGAGAACAAAAATTGAATCACAAAGGAAAAAAGTCCGTTTTATAGAAAATGTACTTTGCTATAGAGAGATTATTTTACGAAGGAAATCGTAAAATGTTCAAGGTTCCAGGAAAAGTTCGCAATATAGAGGTTCGTTATATAGAGGTTCGACTGTATTAACTAACTTATAACTCAATGATGCAGCAGCCCATGAGGGCCAAGGCCTGCAATGACCAACTCAGTATACGCGTTCTTGGGCCTTGAGGTGCATGAGAAGATGTTCCGGTCAGGTGGTCAGTCTGACGCGAAACCCCATCATTAAGTTCCTACGCAGGCTTGGTACTCATTTATCGAACCACTGAAGGGATGAAAAGCTGAGTCAACCTTATCCAGCCAGAGGTTTAAACCTCGGACCTGTGGTGTATTAGCGCGATGCACTAACCATTCAGCCACTGGGCTTCATTGATCATATATTATATCCATTTAAAATTTAATAATGAATCATATATTTTTTAAATATAAATATATAAGGAATGAAATTTAATAATGTCGCACTTTAAGGCAACAAACCTCTTAATTTTCAACCATGGTCAAAAGACGAGGACAACTCTTAAGCTGGGACCCTAGTTTTCAAACTTCCACATTGTGCAAACGGGAAGACTTTGAGTTTCGATAGATTTAACACTCAACAGGCGGATCTGCAGTGTCATTGGGATTCTAGCTTACGAGACGCTGGCCATGAGTTCCTGACCATGACCATTAGGCCATCAATAATTTGTGTCGCCTTAATATTATTAAAACATCGCGAATAAAAAAAATTATGTCAGATCTAGTAATTTTTTATTAAAAGATTATCAGAAAAAAAATTCCGAAATTTAACATAATTGTTTCACAAGGTTAAACAAAGATCCGGGCTAAAGTCAATAGATTTTTAGGAAGCGAAAATCGTACGCATGCATGTCATATGATTTTGTGGCATGTAAAATATCCCTTAAATATGAATTTGGCTTTAGTACTCTCGGCAAAATTAAATCGTAGCAATATGTAGCATCCGACGAAAGCTTGAATTAAAATACTTCAAGCGTCCAAATTTGGTAGCAAGAGCCGCTACTAAATGATGCCCCCACTGAAATGGCTCTCACATTTGGAGACTTGCCATGTATGTAAAGGCTTAGTTGTTGTTATTATGTAGCCCATTAGGGGAAAAAAAATGTTTCTGAAAAAAAAAAGTAAATTGTATTTGTTTTTAATATCTATTTTGTAATTCTCTCATTCAGTCAACACCATTTATTTTTGGTTTTTACAAACTTTTCATCTTTGTCGATTGACATGTTGAGAAGGATGAACTCTTAACGTTTTCAGTTCTAGGATTTCCGATGTATTACATACACTTCGAAAACTCGGAAAGTTTTAAGTACTCCGCTGCTAATAATGTTTTACCTCTTTTTCCCCTTGATAGTAAGAGGAATCGGTTCATCATGTGCAATGATTGCCGCATTTGTAATATCGATTTTTTATTTTCTTCTGGTCAATTAACAATTTTTGTTTTTACATTTCGAGAATTTCCCTTTTTCTCCATATTATTGAACATAGGTTATAGATCAGGGGTCGGCAACCTTTTAGCGAGGCAATTTTTAGGCTTAGGCAAACTAGGCACGTGCCTAGGGCGCAAAAACCTGGAGGGCGAAAAAGAGAAAAATTAAAATTACAGCGAATGCACCGCCGCTAGGAAGCTCTTGATTCTAAATATTCTGAAATCTTAATGAAAAGGAGCTAGGAGATGTGACAAAATAGACGAAATACTTGGTTCTAAGTTACCCAAAGGCATAGATGAAGAACAATTTGTGCAGATGTGTCATACTTTTATAGTGTATACGCAGGTGAAAAATTACAACACGAATATCTTCCTACATCAAGAAAAACAAGTTGGAAATTTACTTGACTCTACATGCGAGTAACTGTACAGCAGACAGCTTTTCTGCCTTGAAGAGAGTAAAGACTGAATAAGATCACCTATGGAAAATGAAAAGTTTAACAGTTGGATGATGTGCATTCAAAATGATATTACAATTGAAATTGTTTGCGATGATGTCATTAACAATTTCACAATGACAAAGCTCGAAGAGATTCTATGCTGAGCAAGTACAATGACTTAAGAACGTGGATGTCTAAAAGTAAAAGATAGTAAAGTGATTAACGATGAAAAAGATTATAATTAACGATTTAAAAATAGTTCACACAATAACTTATACTCTATAATGTAATTGCAAACGATTTCATTAATTTACTGTATTAATCTACAAAAGAGTAGTTTGGTGGTCCATAACAAGAGTGGAAATTAACAAGAGGGGCCAAACCATGCGAATATCCTTTCCTCATGGCTGCCGGTTGTCAGTCTGGGACACGGTGGGTCCATAGGTGATAGGTAATGGAAAGACTCTCCAGGGAACAAAACCAAAGAAATGGAAAAGAGTAAGAGAATTAAGGAAAAATCCACCCCGAACCCAAAAAGCAATGTAAGAACTAAACAAGGAGGATGCTCTAGAAATAGTGTGTGAGGGGGGCGTAACAGTTTGAAGGGCCTAGGGCACCGAGGAGGTTGAAATCGACCCTGCCTTTTAGCTGCGGTGTGCCAAACCAATTTACTTATGATTCACGGTTCCACACTGGAGGAAATTATTGTAAATTCGATTCTCACGGTAGTGCATTCCGAGTTAGAGGCAGAGGTAAAATAAAAATTTAGTTTTTTATGTATTAATTTTGCATCATTTGTAGATATTAATTAACATAAAATATAACTATTCCTTCATCATAAGTTAAAAATTGAAATTACACATGGATTAAGTATTTTTAAGAATATTTATTACAATAAGAAATAAACAACATAAAATATAAGTATTCCTACAATATAGTTAAATAAAAAATTAAACTTTTCCATATGTGAATCTTTTCCCTGTAAAGCTCTGCTAACATTGTAAAGTCAGGTGCATAATTTGTGACCATCTATTTAATACATGATTCTGAACGATCAGTGGTTAAGCAACTTCTTTGCGAACTCAAAATATAATTATGAGAAAAAAATTGTTCACACATACATGTAGAATCAAAAATGGCAAAACAGTGTACATGCAATTTTTTTTCAAACAATTGAATCTCATTGAAAATGACATACAGCAATTTAAAACAGGTGTCGATTTATCATGAAAGTTATCTCTCTCTCTCTCTTCCAGATCTTTTCATAATTCCTTAAATTTTCTTTCCAATAATTCTGAAGATTTTTTTTCTTCACAAAGCAACAATGAGTGATGCTTTCTTTTACAAGTATTCCACAATCGTTTTGATTTGAATTGAATATTTAACGTTAAGAAAAAGTCACATTAAAACACAAGATGTTTTTAACACGCTTTTATTAGCTTCACTTGTATGTAACGTAACCTTTGAACTCGGTTTTTACCAACTTTAAAAGGTTAGATTAATTCGAAATTTTCCACACTTGTCAAAGACCAATACAATATAATAATTTAATAATTTTGTTCCATTGTCCTGATCAGGATCATCAGGATTAATGATTTCCCCATTCCATATTTCGTGACTAATTCCAGATTTTGCGACTAAAATATTGTTACAACCATAAAGTGAAAACGCTCATGATTAATACAAATACAACAAATAAAATAGACGATAGTCTCAAAAATAATTTTAAAAAACGCTTTTATTGCAGATCGAATAAAAAAAAAAGGGAAAATAAATTATAGTTTAAAAAATTTAAAAAACACGCTTTTATAGTGAATCGAACCGAAAAGTTAAAAATAATCCTTAATATAAGAATAAAATGATTAACAAGAAAGTTATATATATATATATATATATATATACATATATATATATATATATATATAATGTCATTGGTATTTGTCATTGGCGTGTTGCTATAGTTTCATACTAATTCTATAGTTCTATTCTGAAATGTAGAGTTAGTGTAAAAATGTAATGCTAAGCATCCCACGCTTTTAACACAATGACATTAACTTTCTCGTTAATCATTTTATTCTTTGTATTAAGAATTATTTTTTACTTTCACTTCGATTCACATTATAAAAAAGCCCGGGGTGTGTGTTTTTTTTAGTTTTTTAAACATTAATTTATTTTTGCATAAATCATACAAACTGCATGAAGATTCAACGGAATTGTTTTATGATAAAGAATTGAAAGTAAGAAATCTCTCATATCTCTCTCTATCTCGCCTATAAATAAAAATGCGAGAAACTTAGATAGGGGAGGCATAGCAATTTAACTTTATCTTATAACTTTGTTGAGGTTGGAGAGTGCCACTGAGAGTTGCTCCACGTGCCATAGGTTGCCGACCCCCTGTCATACATTACATACAGTGAAAATCGTTTAACACGAAATTGAGGGGACTGAAATGATTTTCGTGCTAAAGGATATTGCCATATATTCTGCAAAATTAAGTTAATCAGAGTACGTTTTACTAACATTTATATGTATATTTGCCAGTATTTTATAAAAATCAATGAAACAAAATTGTTCACTAGAAAATTAAATTTAATCAAAGTTTTCAAGTTTTTTGAAAAACAGAACATTTATTGAATTTTTGAAAAATAATCTGAGATTTTTCTTTGCACTGTGTGTTTTTAACATCAAATTGTTGAGAAATTCTTCGAAGTCGTCCATTCTGTTATTCATTTCACCATTGGAATGTGCATCTAAATAACTTTTCAAGATGTTCCTCGTTTCGGATAACGTGGGAAAAGGAGCTGCATCATTCATTTCATTTTCGTCGTCGGAATCAGCCGCAATATTTCTTGAGCATTGAACAAACTCCAAAATGTCTTTTTGGGCCATAATTGGGGGTGTACATATATTATCAACATCATCTGCAACGAATTCTTCCGATGATACAGTAGGAGAATCCAAGAATACAGAAAAAAAAATGTGAAAAGCACGGTGTTTTCCGCATTTTTCTTAAGAGAAGGGGAAGTTTTTCGTATTAAGCGATTTTCGTTTCGTGTTAAAGAAAAAATTGCATGAAAATGCATAGTAGTTTGACGGGACCGTTGTATTGTTTTGTGTTAACCGATATTTCTTTATAATTGTGTTAAGCGTATTTTACTGTATTTGGATTTAAAATTACATTATACATTATCGATCTGAATAACATTGTAAAATCCTCTCTTATAGATTTTTGGTAAGATTTAATTGCTTATACTGATTGCTTATGACTTAATATTTAAATTGAACATTGCCAATTTGTTAGTGAAGTATAAATAACATGACTAACGGATAAAGTACCCTTATATTAACAACATTTATTCATTTGCAGAAAATGAAGACTAAAAATTTTTTGAGGGTACTATTGAATTTGGTGCTTTAAAAGGAAATGCCAGGAAAATTTTTAGCCATGTAAATTTATGCAGAGCAGAAGCAAATATAATGTCAAAAATATACATCACTACTTCTAATAAGATTTCGCATAATTTTTGTACAAAATTGTACAATCATCTTGATGTTAAAGATGTGTTGCTAAAAATAGAAATGAACTTATTAATTTCTTAAAAATAGTCTACTCTAAAAAATAATGTATTCGTATTCTCACGATTTCGAAGATTTTCTTAACGATATAGATACTTATGATATACCGCAAAATCTGGCGTATAACGTGCAACGCCGTATAACGCACACCTATACTTTCAAACTGCAATTTTTGATTTTTTTGGTATATTCACTAGTATATATATAACGCTCACCTCCATTTTACAAACGAATCTGAAAAGTGCGTGTGCAATGCTCTTATGTTTTGCAGTAATTTACTCGAGGTATTATTTCAAGCTTTAGTAAAACATAGCATACTTCTGGTTATCCTTTAAGTTAATAACGAATGTCATTTCTTTTAAATAAACAGCATTTTAATCTATGTAGAAGTTTAATTTCAATTCCTACTATTAGCTCACACACTCTCTCTCTCTCTATATATATATTTATTTATTTATATTCGTGGAATTTGCAACCGTTAATAAAATGCATTTTAAAGCGCTCAATTGAGCTGAAATTTTATATACATGATTAATTTGGGTGACAATAAAATAATTAAATTATAATTAATAAAAAATTAATTGATCAAAACTAATTATTTAAAGAATTACAAATACAACCACGTTGGCGTCATTTTTGGCGACTTGTGTCAAAACTTGCAAAGGTTTTTTTTCTCACGCGTTGAAGTATTCAGTTAAACTGAAATTTATATACACGCGATTGTTTTGGATGACAATACGATACTTTAATGATAATTAATAAAAATTAATTACCACTTAATGTTGTGATTCTGTCATATTTATATTAATTCTATCTATTTAATAAAAGTAGTAAAAAATTTTCTTTGTTGATCTTAGTAGGAATTAACTACATTTTTTTTATGTATTACTTGTTTTTTGTGTTAAGAGTGCGCGTTATACGCCGGATTTTACTGTATTCAAGATTCTTTTAGATAATTACAAGAAATTAGATCTGAATAATGTTACATAAAATTCCATAAATTTAAAATTCGTATAGAAATAGCATTGAAGGAAAATTTTATTAATTGCAAAGGTAATCTGTATGAATACGTTAAGTGTTTACTACAAGGACCTGCTAGAAACAGTTGAGCTAATTTACATACTAACATTTCTTTTTAAATGGCTTTATTATCAATAGTGTTTAATATTTTTTAAAATTATAAAAGATCTAATCCTTTAAAAATACTGAATATACTTCTAGTATTGATTATAGAAATATTATTCTTATTTGATCATAACGTAAGAATATTTAATAAACAACATTCTAGATATAACTTTTTGAATATTTAAAAACTAATTCATTATTGTTTAGATAGTGACTAACCTTTTAATTTTTTAGGCGTACAATTCTAACAATTTCATTATTACTGATTTGTTTTAAGATTTTATTTTATTTTTATGAATTTATTTAATTGTATTTTTATGAATTTATTTAATTTTATTTATCTTTGTGTTGGTTTTCATTTTTTTTTTCTACATACTTTCACAAGATGGCACCACAAGTTTGTTATCATTATTTGATAATTTTTATTTTTATTTTGTCTTTTAAATATTTAATTCTTTTCTTTTTTTTTTTAATTTTCAGCAATACATTTTATAAATTTCTGAACAGTATAAAAGTTTTTTTTTTTTTTTTTTGCTATAATTATACCTATGCATAAAAGTATTTTGTTCTTTTCTGGTTCTGGGGTGAGAACTGTTGGGTTTTTTCACATGTTGCTGTACAGTTGGGGCTTCTTAAACAATTTACCGTATTTATAAATAAATTTTCAGATCTTCTGAAGTTGGTATGAAGATTTAGTTTTTTTCCATGGAATTTGGCATTAGAAACTGTCTAATAGTATCTTAAGCATTGATTATTTAGTATAATGCCAACAATCTTAGACTATTTTTCGAAACTTATTTCTTTCACTATTTCCTCTATCTTTCAACCCAGCTGTAGAGGAAATGTTGAAGTTCATCTAGTCTTTTCAATAATGTTTAAACCAATAATCTAAATTTTTAAGGCAAACAGCTTACGATTTTTACCCGTCTCGCCAGCTGAAATCTCTGCAAATGACGTAGTTAGCGACAACACGTAATATACACATAAAAAATAAAATCATTTCTCATTGTTTTTCATCCATTTTTGATGTATCAAAAAATAGACGTTACTGAGAAGAAAAGACCACCACTTGTTTTGAAAATGTGGTGGTAAATGTTTACTGGCGGGAATATTTCGTTTGGCGTTGGTTGTATCATCTTTGGAGACTATCGCCTTCGCTGGCAGAAAAGTTCCAAGTTTGTTATACTGCTGCAACCATGTTATTTTGACTTTTAGTGTCTTAGATTCTATTTATTGTTCAGTTTTTATTTAGATTTATGGTAATTTAGTACATAAGTAATGATTGCGAGTACATAAATATATAATATAGTTTATGTTAAAATTGATGCTCGAATACAAGTATAAATGAAACGCAATTAATCATTTTCGGTGATTATTTTATGTTACAATATATTTCATTCATACATACATAAAGACATAAAAGAATTATACCATCCATTGCTTAATTTTTCTGGAGATAATAATGAGCTTAGAAATAAATTTTCTATTCTTGTTACAGATTAAAAAGTGACGATTACATTTACTAAACAGAATATAACACATATATAAATAACGGCCACAATTTTAACCCTTTATGTACCGACGGTACTTATAAGTACCATTCACTTTAAAATTACATAGAATAACCATTTTTACGAATATTCTGACGATACTTAGAAGGAATATTCTTTGAAATCCACTCTTCCAAGATGTATGGCATCACGGGTACTATGATGAGAATTTTAGCGGGAAGGCGAATAGTTTTATAGCAGAAATTGCGTTTTCAGCTGACGGCGCTTTCAGCGGATTGCAAAGATTATCATTTTTGTCCCGAAAAAATAGTTAATGTCAAAATTTTAGTGTCTTATTTTTTTCGTATGTTAATGAAGACTTTAGAAAACGATTTGACTATTTTTTTCAAAGTGAACAGGGTATATAATTAATTTTACAGTTGAATATCTTTAATTAATTAATTAGATCTAGTGGATTAAATTTCCAAAAGTTGAGTATTTTGTTTATGTATGTCCCTTAATTTTCAATGTAGAGATCCAAAAAAAATATATATAGCATGAAAAGCTGCAGTAAACCATAATGCGTTACATAAAGGGTTAAGGTGTTTTTCCGGAACTCGCGCGAGTCAATTTTTCCAAATATAATTTAAGCAAAAATAAATTTTAAACTTGAGTAAACATTACGTATTGTACTCCCCCTGGTATGTGTTACGAATTTCTAGTTCCGGCTCTCCGATCCCAAGAGAAAACTCTCAGGTAGTATTGTATGACAAGGGAAATCATAGTTCCCCTCGGCATGGCTGGAACAGATTATCGGGGCACTCCACCCTTTGCTTGCCCATCCCAAGGCCCCGTTTAAATAGGCAAAAAATACCGGATCGCATCCGAGTACCTAGTCGAAAGAGGTTACGAAATCTAGACCAGCATTTCGAGCCTGAAAAATACCAGGTCGTCGTGTAAACGGGTCCTAAGCGGACGCGATGCGGTATTTTGCCGGCAATTTTCGCCCTAAAGAGCTATAATACTTACACCTGGTTATGCGAGATTTTTTTATTATATACTTACTAGTATTTATAAAATTATAAAAGTGGGAGTTATGAATAATATCTGGCATTTGAATGGTTATGTTATATAGTGAATTGATACATTACGATTCAGTGGTTATCACATTATTGCGTTTATCAATTTTCAAGATTAAATTGTTGCAAACTGTGATTCCTTAAAAGCTAAACCAGATTAAACTATTATAATTGAAGTGTGATTCTGGTTTTCATTCTACTACTAGAGGTCGGAACTAAAATGTTAATTATTTCATTTTTATTCGAAATATCTTTTTTGCTTCTAATGGGGCAACGAAAAATGAGTTTTACCATTTAAGACCCAGTACATTTCCCTGAACTGGTATCTCTTTAGTGCTGCACAATATAGGCGGATACCAATCGCTGCAGGTACCTTGACGCCCAGTTTCCTCCTGGGGTAAAGCACCTGAGCCTGGCGATGTGAAACTGTACTTTGAGCCGAGCATCCAAGTCGGAAACCGCCGAGAGCGCCCGCCAAACAAGATACTCAAGGGTCTTTTATATGCCGGAAAATCATGTGACATGGCCTCTGTCGATTTTCTGAATCAACTTGAGTCGGGGTCGAACCCGCAATCTTAGGCGTACAAGACCAGCGACAAACAAACTACGACACCAGCCAGCGTGTTTAAAGTATAAATATATATTTATATAATAACCCCCGTAAGTCATTATTTTTAGATGAAATTCATAGATATTGTTCAACAACTAATAAAGCATTTTTTTCATAAGGGAAGATGGCGCTATGTGTACATTTTTGTAGACAAAAGCAGATTCTTTCAGCTTTTATCAGGTTAAATTTATAAGATATTTTGGTCTGTTCTTATCGATTAGAAATACAGTACAGTCCCGCTAATCCGAACACGACTAATCCGAACATCCGGTTAATCCGAACGACTCATGGAAAATTTTTTTATAATTTTAAGGACGAAAAAACAAAAATCGGTGAATATTTCAATATAAAAACAGTGTAAACCTTTAATTCAAAATAGTTCTTTATTTAATATTCACGCACTGTACATCATGGTTATGGTACAAATTTTAAAATGGAATAAACTACAGAACAGAACACTAATGTTTAGTATGAAAAATTGTACAACAGAACCTCTTTTTAGAACCTCTAGTTTGTCTTTAAGTGTAAGTGTTGAGTGTTTACGCTTACTCGCCATAACAATCTGTTTACATACACTGTATCATGATAAACAAAACGTCCAAAACATAGAACAAACTGTTTTCACTGTAGAATATCACACCGTTATTAACACAGAGAAAAGCAGACGAGTATAGAACGAGCGAACGACTGACGGCCAACAGTACGGGCACACGCACACGCAGTCACACCGGGTTAGAGTGGTGGAGGGAGGACACCCGCGTCGAGGATTGGGGAGTACAGTCCACGCGGCAAAAGCGGGCGCGTACGCTCACATTGACATGACAAAATACATAGACCCGTACTCCCGGTTCAAATAGTGATTTCGCTGTTACTCGGCTAATCCGAACAATCACGTAATCCGAGGGGTCGGTCCGATATTGTTCGGATTATGGGACTGTACAGTATTGTGTTACCATTATACTCAAGCTTTTTAAATGCAACCTTATATTTTTATTAATTCATTGTTAATAAATCATGGTGATGGATACGTAATTTCATTTTACTTTGTTTTTTAATGTCATACCTATTGCATGTATGTCAAAGTGTGTATGTTATCGAGTCATTTATTTTTATTTCTCTCGCCTCTCTCCTCATTTGTTTTATTTTTCATTGGCATCTGAAATGTTGGCGAAGATAATCAAAGCACTTTTCCATTTCTGCCGCCAAATCTTGAAAGTTGGTGAAAGCATGGAAACAAAATAGGCCCATAAAAATTTTAACAAATCTTCGTTCTCATTTTTTTAGATCCATTTTTGATTTATTGGTGGAAAAAAAAATGGATAGCTGGATCAGAAAAAGACCACATCCTGTTTTAAATGTGGTGGTAAGTGGTTACTAGCAGGAATATTCCATTTGGCATCGGTTATATCATTTTTTGTGATTTTTTTCGACTTCCCGGTGAAAAGATAAATACCAAAAATAATTTTAGAAATAAATATTTGTAACCTTTCAATGAGTAGTTACATCGTTCGTTTTATGCTAAAGCAAGTGATCCATAGGGTTTTTTTTTTCCTTTCTGGTAGCTAAGTACCAGTAAAATTGTTTTAAAAGATGGTGATGTTTTCTTGATTTTATGTTCGGAACTACGCTGATCGCTAATGCGACCACTGTCGATGCTTCACCAGGGTTTCCACAAGGAGGGGGCAATAAGAGGGGGGTACTAAGTGTTTTTGTTATTAATAATTAATTTTATTAATTAATGCTAATTATTTATTTAATAATTAATTTTTCTGTTTTTAGTTCCAGAAATCGACAAAAATCACAATAATATGTTGACGATGCATTGGAGTATGATTCGAGAATGGTGGACTTTCGACCCCGAATTAAAGTAGGCATTTGTAATGCGTCGATGACTACCCAAATGCTTCAGAATGTATGCCGAAATGAGTACTACCTAGATCAGTGGTGGCGAAACCTTTATAAATCAACGCCATTTTTCTAAAGAAATGCTCAATGAGGTATAGATGTGCCTTCAAATACTCCTTGACTCGTGATTATATTGAGAAAATAATAAAACTACTAACACAAAACACTTATTTACTACAGAAAAAATACATTTTATTTAATAGTAGTAAATGTTTTAGTTAAACGTGTAATTTTCAAATTATATAAAATAACATTAGTGTGATTTCTGCTGTTGCAGATTGATGACAAATAAATTATATTGTAAATTCTGTAAGATGTTACTTTTAGCAGAATGCATGATGAATTGAAGTCCCTCTGACAAATGGTTTCTAAGTGAATTTTTAATGTTATTCATCCTGAAAATAATGACTCGTAGGCATAGGCCGATGAAGGATGGCTAAAATAATAGCATGAGCCTACTTCTTCAAACAGTTAAACGTATCTGAATCGAAAATTAATGTTTTCAAAATTTTGTTAATCATATTTTTACTAAAAATTGCCTGTTAATCTATTTATTTCAATCAATTTTAATCCTTTTTTCCTTGTTTCAATAAATTTTTGAATCCATATTGAACCAGACTAGAAATCAAAATTGCATTTCAAATTCTTCAATTTCCAACCAATCGAACTGGGGTAAGTTCAGTTTATCAAATGATGTCACGGAAGGGTATATAATAAACAGAAGTGCGTTTCGATAATTCTTTGAGCTGAGAAAATCTCACCGAAAATTCCTTGAAAGAAGAATCAATCGCGGTTGATCGTTTTGATCGGTGGAGTGCCCAAATATTGTGTCGCGTGGTATCACGGCACGCCAGTGCCAATGGTTCGCCATCCCTGACTCCAAATGTTGTCCCTGTGAACAAAAGTCCCATAGGACCTTTGAGTATATATACAAAATTTTAAAGTTCCATCTACATTCTGCAAATCCTATCGATAAATTCTTTTCCATTTAATAGTTATAACCATTTGCAATCGCTATATTCATTTTGACTTAATTACCCTGTATATATTGTCATTAGCATTGCATGGGGCGAGGAATTGGAATTTTATGATTGAAAGTTGCATCGCAATCCCTCAAAGATTAAATAAATCTTCTCGATGGTATGCCAACAGCAAAGCTATGAAAAAACCCGGTAATGAAGTCCCGAATTTTCTTCGCATTTAGCGTTTAATCGAAGTTCGGTCATCACCGAAGTCGTGAAGCACTACTCCGAATAAATTGAAACATCATTTTTGTTATTTAATGGTGCCAAAAAATTCAATATAAAACAACGTTTATTTTTATTTTTGCATATATAACGTTACTCTTCGTCTCTTTTACAGCATCGATCTGCGCGAAAAAGCTGTATTTTTTTGAAAACTGTATGTGATATTGAATTTTTTCCAACTTACGACGTAATAAACATAAGCAAACACAGCATCTTAAAACAATATAGAAAATACAGAAAGATGAAACGTTTATTTTCCTGCAGTGATACACTGCTTGTTGAAAATTGAGTTTTAAAGGGTAAGTTCGCTTCCCAGCATGAACGTGAAAATATAATATGGTAACCCTATAAGATGTGACCAAGGTCACCAGATGGGTGACTTTATCGACTTTGATGAAAACGATATTGTGAAGGAATCCTCGAGAAGTCTGTGGGATTGAACCTTTAGAAATTTCCAGGAGGCTATAAAAAGATTGCTGTTCAGAATTCAGTCGAGATTACAGTTTAGCGATAAGAGAGAAAGATTTTTTTTCCTCTGAGTGTTCCTGCTAGTGGAACTATTTCAATGAGATATTTCTAGAGCGCTCACAAAGCTTATTTTGCAACGAGTGCTTCTTTAACTACCGTAAAATAAGCTGTTATATACGTCGATTTGTCTTCGAACTGTCATTTGTTTATGTTTGTCCTTTGTCCATTAAGGCGTATCCGACTATAAGGCTTGAAACCGCATTTTTTAAAAGCGCATACAAAGATATTTTCGTGATATTTAGTGTCACTTACATTAGAATACATGCATAAAATTGCTTTAAGGACATTTTGACAAAAAAAATACTTAAATACAAATTTTCGAAGCGCAAAATTAACTTGGAATTATCTTTTCAAAAATGTTTCTCCCTTTGTGAAAAATTATTCTATTATAATAACTTGCTGTATATACTGAGACATCTCTACAGAGGCTCAACTAGAATTGTTGAAATAAATAACCTGGTCAGAAGTGTGGGTTTATCCATAGTTTACGACAACAGAGGGGAGCAATTTTAAGGAATAAACGCTAATAATTATTTCAATTGGTGGTAAGTCTGAAAATGTGAATTTTTCAAACATTCTAGTTGAGCCTCCTGTATAGAGTGTTTCAGCTACATACAGGCAAAATATTATTATAATAGAAGCTTTTTTTCACAAAAGGAGAAACATTTTGAAAAAAGATTATTCTAAGTTAATTTTTTGCCAAAATATTGTATTTAAATAATTTTTGTCATAATGTTCTTAATTTTATACTTGTATTCTAATCTGAGGACACTCAAATATCATGAAAATTATTCATTTATGCGCTTTCTTAAAATCATGGTTTTGAACGTAGTCGGATATCTTAATAAATCTGTTTTTATTCAAATAATTGCAGTCGACGACTGCCCTCCCCTCAAGCAAAGATCCCACGATACATACCTTTATTTCAAAAATAATATTTCAGAAGCTCCATTTTTTTCTTTTTAAAAATTCACTCAGTTAAAGTTTGAACTGGTCCGCGTAAAATCCAGCGTATAACGCACTTTTAACTCAAAAGATAAGACGAAATTTACAGGTGCGCGTTGTACGCCGGGGATAAAAATGATAGATTCAAAAATAAACAAAAGGAAAGGACAAAGAAAAAAATTAGACTTCTACATAGATTGAATATTGTGTATTTAAAGGAAATGACATACCTAATAAAACTTATAGAAGGTTGTGTAGTTCTAAAAACATAATATTTTTTCCAAAAGTCTGGGGATAAAAACTAGGAGGATTTCACTTTGTACAACCGAGTTCTTTGTAAAAAAAAGGAGGTGCGCGTTATAAAGGGTGTTTTTTTAGAGGTATAGAACTTTAAATTGCAATAAACACTGATGTATTATTCGATTGACATGAATTTTTTATTCGAAAGATAATCTTGTGGCATTGCATTTTAAATATGGATTTCTTTGCATAGACTGCCACGGCTGGCTCGGTTATAGTCCAATCTGGGCGTCCACTTTTCGATGACATTTTCCAACATTTGTGGCCGTATATCGGCAATAACACGGCGAATGTTGTCTTCCAAAATGGTCAAGCGTTTGTGGCTTATCCATCCGCATAAACCAATGACTTTACATAGCCCCACAAAAAATAGTCTAGTGGTGTTAAATCGCAAGATCTTGAGGTCAATTCACAGGTCCAAAAACGTGAAATTAGGCGGTCACCAAACGTGTCTTTCAATAAATCGAATGTGGCACGAGCTGTGTGGTGACATGTCGCGCCGTCTTGTTGGAACCGCAGCCCTGGACATCAAGTGATTGTTCAATTCAGGAATGAAAAGTTAGTTATCATGGCTCTATACCGATCACCATTGACTGTAACGTTGTGGCCCTTTGTTTTGAAGAAGGATTCCACCAGCCCATAAAGCGCACCAAAACAGTCAGTTTTTCTGATGTAACGGTGTTTCGACAGACACTTGTGGATTAGCTTCACCCAAATGCGGCAGTTTTGTTTGTTGACGTAGCCATTCAACCAGAAGTGCGCTCATCGCTGAACAAAATTCGCTATGAAAATCGACCATTATTTTTTTCGAAATAAAATTGCACAATTTGAAAGCGTTGTTCAGGCGTGAGTCTATTCATGATGAATTGCCAAACCAAACTGAGAATAAATCACTGACAGCTGTTAAATCGGTCGCCATCTTGGAAAGTAATGCCAACTTAAACTTCTATACCTGGAAAAACACTCTGTACTTCGAATATACTTACAAACTGAAAAATGCAACTTGTAAGTTCAGGTGTGCATTATACGCCAGATTTTACGGTAAGCAAGCCTTAAATTATTTAATAGCTATAGGAATTGGTTTCAAAGATTTATGATTCTTAAAATTTCGATAAAATGCATCAAAACTACGTGTTGAAGATACGCTTGATACAATGCTAGCCTTCTTCCACACGTGCTGCAAGGACAAGAT
The DNA here is from genome assembly GCA_019973935.1 of Trichonephila clavipes. Classification (NCBI taxonomy): domain Eukaryota; kingdom Metazoa; phylum Arthropoda; class Arachnida; order Araneae; family Nephilidae; genus Trichonephila; species Trichonephila clavipes. Next base: position 28,079 of record BMAU01006451.1, on the reverse strand, counting down.
TAATGCTTTAAGCGGAATCCACAATACGTACATAAACTTATAGATAGTTTTTATTTATATACTTTGAAATAACCTCGAGAATTTAAAAGTGGTACAAATGTCTCTATCACTGACTTTTTTATAGGAGACACCACAGTGAGGGAGAGTTATTGTTGCAACTGAAATACACCATAACACTTTCGGCGCCTGGTTACGTCATATAAAACTGCTCACGCCCACGCATGCGCTTCGCGCGCGTGGCGAAAGGAGAGAAAAAAGATTTACGAGTACGTAAGATGGCGGAATAAATTACGACAGAAATGTTATGCTGCATTTTTCTTTCGAATGTACATATGGATAAAAGTTGTGATGTGTGTCATATGAAAAACTAATTTAAAAGCCTATTCAACAGCTTTTCTTCAAAGATCTGACTTTACGGTGGTTTAAGCTACACCACATTTAATGACGAACCAGCCAGGATTGATAGAATTCTGTTGAATTCCGAAGCTGTATACGTGTTAGGCTTAGCGATATGGTGGCGCTAAAACAAAAGCACGCTACGTTGAGAAGCTCTTTTACCAGGAGCGCCAATAGTTTGATGCACTACTTACGGCTGCAAAAAGCAAAAGGCAGCAGACATTGAAGTAATATACGAACAGTTTGAACGATTTAAGAATTTGAGGAACTGTGACATTAGAATTTTGGATCTTCTGCAAAAATATAAGTGTACTCAAGAGGACTATGATAAGGGAATACCACGCCTGTGAATTGTATGAAGACAAATTTATTACGTATAAAATCAAAGTTAAAAATATTCTAGCTGGGAAGGCACAAGGAGTGGATGTGCATAGCTTTCACAGAAACAGGTACGAAATTCAAACTCCCGAATATTGAGCTGCCAACATTCGATGGTAACCCAAGGGACTGGTTAAACTTCTGGACTCAGTTTGAAAAATACACGATGATGTCAATATCGACGATCGTGATAAGTTCCAGTACCATACAGAGTACTGCAAGGTCAAGTCCAAGAGAGATTGTCGAAAGCTTCCCTGCTACGGCAGCTAACTACAAAATGCAATAGAATATCTGAAAGAAAGATATGGAAAAACACCAGTGTTTTGATCCAAGTCTACATTCGGGACTTGTTACAGCTGGTCATGGCAAAAAATAAAACCGGATCTCTTTTCCTCTTTGATAAACTGAAAACCAGAATTCGTGCATTGACTCTCTCTCGGTTTGATCAAGAACAAATATGCAGACATTCTATTTCTTTAGTAGAATCAGTATTCCCGGTAGATGTTGTTAAATTATGGGAAAGACAACAGCATTTATCAACTGATAAAGACCAAGGAAAGACTGATCTAGATTTATTAATGGAATTTATGAAGAATGAAGCTGATAGTGAATTTAGAGTTAAAATTACTAGAGAAATATTTAATCCTGATAAAGTAAATAATAAAAAAAATGTAAATCAGTATTCTGAATCTAAAACTGTTGTATCAACTGCATGTGAATTTTTAACTGCTAATGATAATAGTAAATCCATTGACAATAGTCGTAAATTTAAGAAATTTGATAATTGTATTTTTTGTGATAAATTGCATGCATATGACAGTTGTAATGTAGTGTCTAACATGAATTTAGAATTCAAAAAAGGATATTCTTTTAAGAGAAAATGCCTGTTTTTTGTGCCTTAAACGATTTCACAGGGCAAACCAGTGTGAAAAGGTCATAAATGTCATATATGTAAAAAAAAAAAAAAAAAAGACATTTTATTTTGTGTCCAGATTTACATTCAAATAAGTTGGATACACTCTCACATACAGAGAGAATGAAGAAAACAAAATTAGTACGTTAAACAGTCATGTGCAACTCTGATGTGTACTTACAAACTTTAGTTGTAAAATTATGTAATGGTAAAAGGAAATCTTAGTAAGAGCCATATATGATACTGGTAGTATGAAATCCTATATATTCAATGATATTGTTCAAAATATGAATTATGAGCCAGTGAGTGACGAATTTAAAAAACAGTCATTATTTGTTTGCATTGAAAGAAATGAAATGTCGTATAAGAGAATTATGTTATTCAATTGTGTAATGTTGATAATAGTTATAAGTGTAAATTTTGAAGTACTAGGTCAAAATTGTATCTGTTCTGAGGTTAAACAAATCCCATCTGGTCCGTGCTTAACGGAGTTTTTAAAATGTACGGTATTGAACCCACGGATTTGGAAAACAGCACTCTAAAAGTAGATAAGGAAATTAAGTTATTAATATGTGCTGTTGTTGGGGGGAAAATGTTTACGGAAAATTATACCTCTTAATTCAAACCTGATTGCAGTACATACACGCTTAGGCTGGACAGTTATGAGAAAACTTTTGGTAGTGAGCCAAGTGTTGAAAAACATTCTCTGCTCATTTCTTCGCTGTTAACTCAAACTCAATGCATCAGTGACCTTTTGAATTTAGATGTACTGAGATTACGGGGAAGGCATATCGCCAAATCACAAAAAGAATTAGAGGGAGGAGACTATGAAATGTTTTGATGAAACTCTTTGTATAAATGCAGAAGGCAGATATGAAGTTGCATTGCCTTTGGTAGCAGATAATTTTTCCTTGCCTGAAAATAGAAAATTGGCCGAAAAGGGTCTAATGAGTACGAAAAGGAAATTAATGGCATCAGGAAAATTAGAGGCTTTTTACGGGGAAGTTTTTGATAACTGGTTAAATCTTCGTATTATCGAGAAAATAACACAGGGAGAAATAAATGGAGTGCACTATTTACCGCATAAGCTAGTGATTAAAGAAGGCATCACTACGAGCATAAGGCCTGTATTTAATGCACGTTCACATGTGTTAGGTCTCCATCATTAAATGACTGTTTATCCACTGGACCTCAATTTGATAGAAATCATCCAACACCAAATCGATTTCGTAGAATCGATTTCGTCTTATGGTTGGGGAAAGATGACTTGGGGCGTGTTCAGGAGTACAGGCATCGAAGAGTGGTTTTGTGGTTAATATGTAGGCCTTATTATTTGGCTGCTACAATACAATATCATTTAACTAAGGTAGAAGAAAATTTGAGTTGCACCCTTTGAAATTCTTAAGGGCAGTCGGAAAGGTAAAATTTGATTTTTTGACAATTTGAGATTTTTACATTTTCAAATAGTACAGATTTTAACCTTTCTAAAAATACCTTTTTACTTTTAACCTTCTAGGTAATTAGGAAGCCCTAAAAACCTATTTTTAAATACCGTTGAAACTGGGCCACGCCCATTTGACAAGCGAAAAAAGTAAACAAAGTTTTTTGTTTTGGCTTAAAGTTGAGCGTCTGGTATAAATTAAGACATTTATCTTTTATTCAATAAATTTAGCCTTTTTTATTATTTTATTTTCTAACCCATTTGAAGCTTCACTGGATTTGAACGGTCAAATCAATGTTTGTTTTACACTTTCAAAACTGCGATGTTATTTTTGAACTCGCAAGTATTCTTTAACATTATTGCTTAAAATTTCAAAAAATTTGCTATAATATATCGACTTTACCATGCCTAGAGCATCAACTAAAAAGTATTTAAGAGAAACGAAGAAGAGTTTTTTATAAAGGAAGATGCAAAAAAATAAATGATGATCCTACTGTTCCAAAGAACTCCTACTGATGAAAAGAATTGTGCTGATGGTGCAACGTTTTGTACTAATGAAACTAAACCATCTGCCAAAGTGAAAAAATTGTAAATATGGATATTTCATATTCATATGAGGCTTTTTCTGGTTTCAGAAAATGTTATTGTGGACATTAACCTTTAGCTTGTGCGTTTTTGAAGCTGTAACATTATTTTATAATTTTATAATATAAATTTTTTGAAATTAATTTAAATGTTTTTGTATGTTTTCTTCAGATATAATGAAACATAAAATATAATTTTGAAACTCATTGTAAAATTTATCTATTAAAAATACTATTCTTCGTAAAACCTTTAGTTAACTTAAAAAATATCTCGATGTACATATATTCATGATGCTTCATAGCTTTGCTAATAGCATCAAAAGGTCTGAGTGCACTCTTTTTAACCTTTAGGGCTGCAGCTGAAAAATTTTTGCTTTCTCCATGTTGGTTACCAACTTAATGTTGAATTTTATAGTGTCGATTACGTTACTGACATATTATGCAAAATTTTTAACACTTATGCTTGTGTGAGTGTTTCACCTATTTCCCGCCAAACTAAGCAATGCAGAAGAATAAAACTTGGTTCTCTTTGACCAACAACTACTGCACCTAGGTCCTTTTCCTGGAAGATAGTTTTCACTGTATAATCAATTGAAAACAAACGTACATACATTAATTTATCATGTGACTATTTAAAATTGCAATGCACCAAATTATTAATGAATTACACGTATTTTTATTCAACGTCGTCTATATATGTATACTAATAAAACAAACAGTTTGTGTGTTTCAGCTGTACCGGCATAACTGGGAAACCCAGAAGTCTGAAAATTGGCATGTAGAAGCTGTAGGTCATTATCCTGAACACCTCAAAAGTTTTTTTTTCAAAATTCGCTTTAGTTTTTTTTTTTTTTTTAATTCAAAAGTTTTAAGCTATTTTTCAGCTAAATGGAGATATGTCATCAGACGTGTCAAGTCAACTTTGCGAAAATTAATGTTAAGAGCAGTTTTTAGGTATTTTAGCCCATTTTATTGTGAATATATTTGTAGGGTTTTTTTACTCTTTATGGTCGAATTACATCTCGTTTTTCGAAAAAGTTGTCTTAAAAAAATATTTTTCTAAATTTCATTTTTTCGAATCGCAACACAAATATGATAACATTAGATTTCCTATGTCTTAGGATATGAATTGTTTTGTATTAAATTAATACTATAATTTCTATTTTAGTGTCACACAGTTTTATGTCTGTTTATTTTCTAAACAGTAATTTTTTTTCTTGCTTATTGTAGTTTAAATTATAGGATACCGTGACTCAAGTTTTTAAGTCGAAAATGATTTTGTGAAGCTTTTTTAAACAGAAGCTTAGATAATGTGGTACTTATGTAATAGCGTCACCACAGGAAAATTGGTGCCATGAATCACCCTAGATACCATTTGGCTGCGGTGAAACCTTATAGGTAAGTACCTGATAATAATTACTTATTTTTTAACACAAATATCGGTGGATTATTTTAGACAATGAAATTCACTTCTTAACTGCTTTTATTCTTATGCTCAAAAATAATAATAATCTGTTACAAAAACTTTATTGGCTTTTCTTTGTTCAACGACATATTCTAAATGTTGCTTATTGTAACAATAAAGTTGAAAATCCCAGCTAGCAGTATAACAAAAAGAGAATATAGTGATAAATTAAACTAATGAAAAACAGATTGCTGAAATAAAACCTTTTTCAAGAATTCATTAACTCAGTAATTTTTTTTTTAAAAAGAAGTTATCTATGAGTGAAATTTGGAAGTTTTAACTTAGAAATTAATTCCCTAAAAAAAATTTAAACTTTGATAAAAAACATTTGCAAACACAAGTTTATTCTAAGCGAAGATCAAAGCTGCTAACTTTGAGAGTTATTTTGAATGTTCACATTGGTGCGATAAAATGCAAGTATCAAAATTTCCTTCAATTCCATCAGATTTTTATCACACGCAGCCAAAAGTAGCACTTTTTTCACAAAATTTGACTGATTATTTTTTCTTTTCATATAAAACACGTAAGAATCTATTGTTTTGATATCGCATATTTTGCTGATGTGACGCCGATACGTAAGTACTTCTTTTCCCCTATTGTCAAATTCCATTGTAACAAAAAAGTAGAAAATGTAACTAATAGAAATGACAATTAAAATTAATTGGGATTAACAGATTGCCAGTATTGTGTGATTTAGTTAAAAAAAATTTTATTTATGTACAAAATTTTTTTACATGTTTTTGTATTATCAATCTAGGGTTGTGCTTGGGCTACAATTTATCTTGATTTTGATACAAGGTAGTAAGCCCCAAAGTAAGTAAAGCTTGAAATTAATCATTGCCTGAATATCGGTACACTTTAGCAGTTACGTCTTACCTACTTCCCAACCTAATAGCGTGATAATTTGGTCTGGAAAATTTATTGTTCGTCTTTTATTGGCTAATTCCATATTTCATCAGTTGAAAAATAGTACAAAATTATAGCTGACTAGCCATTATCCGCCCACTTCATTGTGTATTTCACGATGTTGTATAAATAAATACTGTTTACATATTCATAAATTTTTATATCTAGCATTAAGAATTTGATTGTAATGTAAAAATATATTTACACCTGTAACTCTTGCCCTTGATATAAAAAGGTCAGAATTAAGAATTTCTAATAATATCTAAAAATAGAAGTAAAAAATTTTTTGCACTCGCTTAACCCAATAATCAAGTGAATTTCCACAAAAGCAACTTTAAATGGTACTTCGTAAAATAAATATATGTGCTAAATTTCAAGTCTTAATCTAATAGAGCCCAAATGGAATTTTTAACATCAATTCTCCTGGAGCATTTTTGACAGATTTCAATTCAACAAAAGAATCATGCAAAAACTAAATTTTATTATTATGGTCCAGAAGTTATAAAAAAGTATTTATTTTGATACAAGGATCAATTTGTTAATACCAGACGTGCAAAATAAAATCATTAAAAATATATGTGTAGAAAATTTATTTATTACTATATTCTCTTTTGTTATATTGCTAGCTAGGATTTTCAACTTTATTGTTTCACTAAGCAAGATTTAGAATTTATCGTTGAACAAAGAAAAGCAATAAAGTTTTTTGTAAAGATTATTATTATTTTTGAACATAAGAATAAAAGTAGTTAAGAAGTGAATTTCATTGTCTAAAATAATCCATTGTTATTTCTGTTAAAGAATAAGTAATTATTATCAGTATTTACATATAATCGTCACCGCAGCCAAATTGACACGTAATGAATAAAATCTGACTGATTTTATATAAAATATGTTAGAATCGTTGTTGCTTTTGGTATCAAGGTGTGATTTGTATGGTACCAATTTCGCCGTGGTGATGTTAATACATAAGTGTCAGCATTATCTAAGTTTCTGTTTACAAAAAGCTTCACAAATCATTTTTTGACTTAAAAACTTGAGTCATGGTATCATATAATTAAAACTACAATAAGCAAGAAAATATATTATTGTATAAGCTATATTATTGTAAAGTTTCATTAAAAATCTCTTCAGTTGTTTTTGCATGCAAGAGTAACAAACATCCATCCATACAAACTTTTACAATTATAATATTAGGATAACAAAAAAAAAGAAAATGGAACTCAATGCAAAACTTATTGGGATTATAAGATTGTAGATATCATGATTTAAGTAAGATTTTTAGGTATTAACCTATTAGTGTCACCACAACCAAATTGGCGCCACACCAATCATTCCTTGATTTGAAAAACAACAAAGATTTTTATATGAAACAAAAAAGGAATCGTAAGAGTTTGGTGGGAAATAGCACAGTTCGCCCGATGCCAATTTAAATGCAAATGATGCTAATAGGTAAGAATACAAATGCTAATAGGTAAGAATACAAATGCTAATGCGAATTTTTATTTAGGTCTAAGATTTTCTGAGCTGTTTATGGTAATTTCGTCAAAATCAGACTATGGATGGGATTGAATGCTCAAAAAGTAATTTTTTTGCAATTTAAAAATTCAGAGTTAATGCAATTTTTGTCGTGTTTGCATTATGAATTAACTTTCTTCCACAATCTGTTCTTCATATATATATTTTTAAAGATTTTATGAATGTACATTTCTATTATGACATTCTCTTTAGGTTGAAAAAAAAAAAAAAAAGATTATTGTTTTTCTTCCTTCATCAGCAAATGCTGATCAATGTTGAATATCATGAATGATATGCATAGTTATTTAGACTCGCACTCCAATGGTGAAATGAATAAAAAAAAAAAAGGACCATATCGAACAATTTGACGCTAAGAAAACAATGCAAAGAAAAATATCAGATTACGATAAAATCGGTGTGTATAATGCTCACCTATACTTTTGAGCTGCATTTTGTTAAACAGTATTTCGATATTTCTAGAAGTCAAATTTTTTCTATACTCTTTTTTTGTTTTTAAAGCTCTTGAACCCCATAAATTTCACTTTAATTTTTTATGCTGAAAGTGGGCGTTATACGCTGGATTTACGGTATGTATGATTTTCTGTTTTTTGTTGTTCAAAACTGGTTTGTGGCATCATTGCTTAATGTTCCTTCTGGACAATCTGTTCTTCATGTAGTTTTTAGCTAATTGTACTTATGCATTGTATACCCCTTTTACATATCAATACATTGCTATCATATTTTCTGTCGTTGAAAATAAAGATTTCCATGGCTATTCTTCCTTCATCAGCTAATTCAATGTTTTCATTTTTGTAGAAAGATTTTGCTTAAAAGTATAACAGAGAGAAAATGACAATTTTTAATTCAAACGCCACTGCTATCGCCTAAATTGGTCATATTGCGAACCATGTTTTTTTATATGTCACTGTTTATGGCATTATGATCTCATGACCGATAAGATCTCTCTCTCATCTCTTTGTTTAAATGAAAAATCAGAATTTTTTAACAAAAGCTATTTGTTGATCTTAGGATACAACTATGATATACTTAAGCTGACCTTGAAACAATATTTTATATTCTTCTAGATTTCAAGTTCTATGTTGACCTGATTTTTTCTGTCTCTGACTTAACTTTTCTTCTGACAACTGCAAATACATAAATCAATCATTTGTGATCAAAAAGTGTTAGCTGAAAATTATGTACCTTGAAGTTTTTCTCATATCTCCTCTTTTAGATTTCTTTAAAATTCAGTGTTGATGTGAATTTACATCTGATGGTTTAATGGTTTCCGGATAATTTATCCACATGTAGTTTTTGGGGATCGTACATACATATTTTATATATTATCATACTGCCCATATATGATATATATATATATATATATATATATATATATATACACTACACCTGTCGCAAAAATATATGCACCCAGAAGAAATCAAAGCCACAACACAGAAACTCGGCAAGAATGTAGTCTGGTAAGAGATATGCAAATGATTAAAATGTCGAAGCCAATGAGACAAGGCTAAGCGTGCTATGCGCATATTAGTTGCCAGCAACTGGGAGTTTAAAAGCATGAGTAATGAGCGCCATACGGCTATCCAAAACGAATCTGATGACTTTGATAGACGATATTGAGACTTAGGATGCCTCCTAAGACGTAACCGGCGGCAGTACGAGCAGCTGACGGACTTTGATAGGGGGCCGTATAATAGGCCTCAGAGAAGCAGGTTGGTCGAATAGACGTATCGGCCGCCACCTCGGTCGGGCGATATGGTAGTTGCACGGTGTTGGCAACAGTGGATCACAGAAGGTAGAGTGTACCGTCGCGGAGGGTCAGGACGTCCCAGGAACACAAATGATCGCGAGGATCGTGCAATCAGAAGAGTGGCCACTTCGGCACCAACAACGTCGCTAGCATCGATTCAACGCCACTTACCTCCTTCCAGACATCCAGTGCCATCAAGAGAAACCATAAAGGGACGACTGACCGAAGTTGGCTTGAGGAGCCGACGTCCGCTTAAGACGCTTACCACTGACCCCACATCATAGGCAGTGTCGACTGGATTTTGCCGACCTCGGGCAACTTGGAGTGTGACAGACTGGAGACGTGTCATCTTCAGTGATGAATCCCGATTCCGTCTCAGTGCTGATGACCACCGCACACGTGTCTGGAGGCGCACCGGCAGCGATTCGATCCGGCATTTATTGTCGAGCGGCATACAGCAATTTCACAAGGTGTGACAGTGTGGGGAGCAATTTCTTGGGACACACGATCATCTTTAGTGGTCCTTCAAGGCACTTTGACAGCTCGCAGATACGTGGACGATATTTTAACGCCGATTGTGCTACCCATGCTATCAAGTCGCCCAGGTGCCATTTATCAACAGGATAATGCTCGTCCACATACTGCGCGACTCTCCCAACAATGTCTTCAAGGATATGACGTCCTACCATGGCCTGCCAGGTCACCAGATCTTTCGCCAATAGAGCATGTCTGGAACGCACTGGGAAGGCAACTGCAGCCGTCCCGAGATACAGGAGAATTAACTGCGCAGATGCAAAGATTATGGCAGGATCTTCCACAGGGGGTCATAAGTGATCTAATTGAATCGATGCCACGCCGAATTTCGGCTTGTATAGCTTGCCAGAGGTGGCTTTACTACTACTGATTTTTTAACCTTTTGCAAGCTGTAACCGCTTAATAAAATGATATTTTGTTCTGAATTTTTAATCATTTGTTTATTTTCATATACACTACATGCATACCAAATTTCGTGAATGTAGCTCAATTTCTTCTGGGTGCATATATTTTTTATGACAGAGTGTATATATATATATATATATAAATGTATGTATTTCAGAGATCACTATAGTTATTTATGATTGTATGTACTCATTTGTTTGTGCGCTTTGTAATAAAATTACAATTGCTAATAGAAATATTGTGAAAAAGTATTGTTTGAATAATTAATTTTTTAGCAACATGTTTTACTGTTTGTATCATTCAGTACTGTTGTTCATTTTAGATTATTTCAAGAGGGACCTATTTTAGATGAATTATTTTAGTTCATACTAAATTTTTTAGTATTAAATTATAACTAATACTTTATATTAGGTATATTACAGAGATGTGTTAGATAGTATTACACCATTCCTCATGTAATACTAATTTAATTTTTCCCCTGTGTTGATGGCTTCCTGATATTTCTTATTTATGATATTTTGTTAATGTTTATTATCATTAATTTTTTCTTTCGGTTTATCTATTACAGGTTATTTCACCCATACTTCAATAGCAGAAACTTACTACTGCTATTACTTTTCTGATATAATTTTTATTTCTGTTTACATTCATTGATTTCTGTTTACTTTATAGCTTGCTAATTTTCTCACATTGAAACATTTGTTTTTGATAAATTATTATTTAATTTGAGACAAAATATAGAAAAAATATTTTATAATTAATAGAATAAAAGCAATATATATCGTATATATTGATTAATTATTTTACAATCTTTTTATATATTAAATAAGTCTTTATCAATAAACAAGATTTTTCTTTTACAGTCATTTTTTAATATAACAATATGTCACAACTAATTGCTCAATGAACATTTTTAATCAGTTTTTTTATTTCAAAACCTTAGAAGGAAATTATTGTTGTATAACGATTGCTTGAGTAAATGAAAATACCAAACCTCTTTCATTTTTTTAATCTCTAAGAAAATAATTATTGTCAAAATAATGAATATGTTAGTTTCGTATAATATACTTTTTTTTCGTAATATGCATGTTTAAATGATTTACTAAACACAGTGGAATGAAAAACTACAAAATTATAATAAAATATTTTTAGCAGACAGTATTCTTTTGTTTTGAATATTTTTTTAGTGAATGTAAACTAGAATATATGCTTTTCACCGTATATATATATATATATATATATATATATATATATATATATATATATATATATATATATATATATATATATATATATATATATATATATATATATATATGTGTGTGTGTGTGTGTGTGTGTGTGTGTGTAATGTTTTTTATGCTTACGTATGTTTAGTCAAGCATTCAAATGATCAGAAAAAAAATCATTTCAATAGCAATCTGTAAGACTTTTTAATTCATCATTTATAAATAATGGGGAGGGGGGAATAGTTCTACACTCAAAAAAGCCACTGTAATGCCGGGCTCTAGAAAGATAAAAGAAACGTGTCTGACAATGGAAAGCTGTGGAAAAATTTCGAAAAAGGGAATTGTAATGAGGTTAATATAGAAATCATGCACACACAAGAGGAAATGCTAAAAGCTAGAGGAGAAGGGGAATTTTCATGACAATATGTTATACATTCAAAAATGTTCGTGCAATGCAGGGGTAACTGAAGAGTAAAGTTTAAAAAATTCGAAAAGGGAATTTTAATGACATCATTATAGTTATTACTCGCATCGTACGCGCACACACCCGCACAAAAAGTGCTGTCGTCATGAAGGAAAGAGGAAATTAAGTTACACACTCGGTAAAAGCCCAGGCGTAAGCGGAGGAAAGAAACAAACAAGTTAAAGTAGTTTCGAAAAAGAATAATAGAAGTGCAGATTTTGTGAAAGGAAGGGGAAATTTATATAAAAGTAGAGAGAGAACGCCCGTGCAACGCCGGGCCATGCAGCTAATATATGTATAAAGTTGTGATGTGTGTCATATTAAAACTAATTTAAAAGCCTATTCAACAGCTTCTTTCTTCTAAAACCTGGATTTACGGTGGTTTAAGTTACACCACAGTTATGTTAACATCAAACTGTAAAGCTGCACGAGAGCAATTAGCGCTGGATCTCGTAATTTTGAGCCCTGGTCAAATGATGATGATATCTGAAGTGACTCTCCCCTCTCCAAACTTTCATCCCACATCAACGGGAGGATATTTGAACCCTCATCACGGCGGGTCTTCAGCGTCACTTGGCTCGATCACTTGAGACGCCAGCCATGAGTCCATGACCTTGACTACTAGGCTACCGTGGACATGGGAGATACCACAGCTGCGGTAGCCCAGTGGTAATAATTGATTCAGCTTCATCAAATAATTTATTCATTCAAAAATATTTTCTAAAATAGCAAATGTATTTAAAACTAAATTCACACTCTCCCAATCTCAGAAATGAAATTTTCCAAGCAAAAGAAAAAAAAACAAAAAAAAAAGATGGTGCGAATGCATCGATGTTTGATACGAAATTCGAAATTGATTAAAAAAAGATTATAATTCATGAATTATTTTATTAAGTTGTTAAATTTCCTTAGTGTTTTACAGTAGATACTATGATCTATATTGAGAAGGTATTATCAAAACAACACCAGCACAATAATAATAGATAATAGGAAAATTATATACATTTATTTATATTTCCAACAGTATGATAAAAATAAGTACACTCACATGTCCAAAGTTAAGTCATCAACATAAAATCTGGAAAAAATTAATCAACTGTCAATACAAGATTTAGCACAGCGACATATTGCAATATGAGAATGAACATAACATCATAACATGGAAAGTATTTTAATTGTGAATTTAGACACATGACATGTCAAAAGTACTAAATTATGGATCATATCTAAAGGATTTACTTCTAAAATGTAAAATGACTGTCTAATATGGAGTGTGACCGCCGAGCACTGCTATACAAGCCTTACAACGGACTTCTATACTGTTTATGATGGTGTCAATAAATGTTCAAAGTAACAAAATTCATTTTCCGAAAAACGCGTTTTTTAACTCCGGGAGGGACCTGGGATGGAAGGGCCACGCTGATAAAAGATTTTCTTACACCATCTAAGCATATTTTATAGCACTGATATTAGATGACCTCGAGGACAATTCCATACTGTGTGTGAATATCCTCTTCTTCAAGAAATCCATCAATAATGTGAGATTTGAGTGCATTTTCATCCACATGTAGCTTAGTGGTTAGAGCATCGGACTCCATACCGGAAGCCCTGGGTTCGATGCCCGTGCCACCAAATATCCTCCGAGTACACACGGAGTACGTGCTCATTAAATCAGTGGGTCCGAAAGTCTTGTGGGCGGTCGCAGCTGAAACCACGAGTGCAGGGGGCTGGAGAATGTTTCCCTCCCTTCCAGTTTCATGCCTAAATTGGGGAGGTGGAAATCGGTGGTGTCGCCACCTATTGTAAAGAAGTCTAACATGTCTCACAAGGCTCTGGCAACATTCATTCATCCCCTTCGGCAATTTCACCTAACTAAATCGTATTGTCACCTGTATGGTGATCAAGTCTAAGGCCAACGACAGGTGTACATCTAGCCCCTTACCACGATGAATTTCATGTGCTTCGATCTGACTGCGTCAGACAGGTGACATGAGAAACAACAACAACATAATCTTGGCCCATAGCATCCCAGAACCACCGTCTCAAATATGCTTCAAGAACCTATCTCTTAACTTTGACATTTTCTCAGTGCAACTGGGCTGCGTACGCAGCCTTCAATAGCCTATCTAGAGCTGAAAGGTGGCAATGTGTTGTCGACATGGATGTTTAAATGGAGGCCTGCCTTCAAGACGAAAAAGTAACGGGATAGACTGGCAGAGAAAAACACCGGCTTCTTGAATGGGGCGTTTTGATTGGATGTTGGAGTGAGCTATTGGTGTCGATTGCCCGATTCAGAGTAAAAAAGAAATAAATGGAGTTTAAAATTAAAGGAGAAAGTGGAATTAACGAATAAAAGGGTAATTTTTGAAGTTAAATAAAAGGAAATTTACTTATCATTTAATGTGGATTCAGCTAGTAGATAGGTTTTTTACATATCTGCTTTTTAAGCTTAGGTAGTAACTATAAAATGTTGTGGGCATTCTTTTCACTAAGCTAGAAATTATACCGAAAAGTTTGAAAACTCGAAGAAAATTAGAGATGTTGTCTTCCTGGTTCTGACCGAATTTTCGAAGGCTTAGAAAACTATTGTTTTGTTCGTTATTACGATTTTGGGATACATTATTATTTTGAGGAAAGAGTCGGGAGTAACTCCACTAACAAAGTTAGGGTAGGATACTCCTTCTCGTATTTAGTTATCAATAAAAAAGTATTACTTTTAAATGGGAGAACCCTTTTGGCTCAGGGAATTTTTGACACTTGATGTAGCAGGCTGTATGTCCGTATTCCTTACAGTTAACACAGTAAGGGTTATACTGCTTTTCTTTTTATTTCGCAGTTTTTAGTAGTAGGTTCTTTTTTTTCCACACTTTAACCCTTTATCTACCAACGGTACTTGTAAGTGTACTATACACTTTAAAATTACATAAAATAACCCTTTTTACGAATACTCCGACGATACTTAGTAAGAATATTCTTTGAAATCCACTCTTCTAAGATATATGGCAGCATGGGTTCTATAATGAGTATTTTAGCGGGGAAGGCGAATAGTTTTATAGCAGAAATTGCGTTTTCAGCTGACTGCGTTTTTAGCGAATTGCGAAGATTGTCATTTGTGTTGCGAAAAAATAGTTAATGTCAAAATATAAGTGTCTTATTTTTTTTTTGTATTTCGATGAAGATTTTAGAAAACAATTTGACTTTACTTTAAGTGAATAGCGTGTATAATTAATTTTAGAGTTTAATATCTTTATTAATTAATTAGCTCTAACTAATTAAATTTCCCCAAGTTGAGTATTTTGTTTATGCATATCCCTTAATTTTTTTAATGTAGTGATTCAAAAAAAATATTGCATGAAAATAACTGCAGTAAATCATAATGCGGTAGATAAAGGGTTAAACATCTGAGTTTTCGATGACAGTTTGTCGTGGTGTCACATAAATATTATTTCAAATGAAACATTTTGTTTGACTCCTCTAATGAGGAATCCCTCAACTTTTATTTGCCCAGGTTAGTTAATTCGAAGAATTTTTTTATTATTATTCTCATTTCTTGGTTAAAATAACTCGGAAAAATGGAAATAGGATTTGAGTTTTCTTAGATACGAGTTGAATACAGCTCTGAGATAACAGTGTATTCAAATCATTTTGAATATCTTCTAATTTCATGAAGATGGGAAGACCTTTAAAGGCAATTTTAATAGGTTTCTCTACTTTGAGTTTTATGTCGTAATGGTCAAAGTCACTCCCCTCCACCAAAGGGGGAGTAAGACATTCGTCATCACTATTAACACATGATTCACCGGAAGGTTTACTTCCAATGTCAAAGAATTTAATATTACGGTAAAATCCGGCGTATAACGTGCACTTATATTTTCAAGGCGCATTTTTTATTTTTTAGGCAAATTCGCCGTGTAACGTGAACCCCCTTTTTTTTTTACGAAAGAGCATGAAATGCACATATGCAGTGCTCTTATGTTTTAATGTCGTTTATTTAAGGTATTTTATCCCAGGATTTTTAAAAAAACAGCATACTTATAAGGCTACAACATTTTAAGTTCATTAGCCATGCCATTTCATTTCATTTAAATAAACAGTATCCCGAACTATGTGAAGGGGCCGCAGTTGCCGAATGGTCAAGGTATTGGATCTTGGCTGGCCTTGTCATGAGTTCGAGCCCAGTACCACGCAAGACCTGCAGGGTAGAGGAGTGATGCACGCTAAATCTGTCGAGAGCTCATACGTCCTTCCGCTGGTGTGGTAGTTAGGAGAGGGGGTGCCAACTCAGGTGTCGTCCACGTCACTTGAGCATGGTTGAAAGTTACGCGGTCCGTCGCCAAAAACCCTCGTATTGATAAACAATGCGACATTACTATTCACTCACTCACCCTATCTATGTGAATGTCTAATATATTTTGTGTTCATTTTTTTTTTAAATTTTAAGCTACAATTTTTATACCTTTACCCTCAAAGGAAAGGGGGATAACGTGCACCCTTAAATTTCGATTTTGTGTGAGTATGTTTAAAGTGCACTTTATACGCCGTATCTTACGGTAATTCTCTTAATGTTTCTATCGATTGTTAATCTTAATTTTCAGCACATTATTGGGAATAATTGGGCTCAGGAGAAGTTTTCTCGGAATTAGTTGGGTGAGGTTGCTCTACGTCTTGTTCAAGTTAGACAAATTGGTTTTCCGTTTTATCTGGTTCAGTATTTGTGATTGGTGAGTCAGGACTGGAAGGTTTTTTTTTAAATTCATCCGAAGATTTCTTTTGTTTGTCGTTGCGTTTTTTTCAAATTTTATTTTCTTCGTCTTATTGTGTGCCAACAATTAAATTATCTGCTTCAGTACTTTCACACTCATTTACAGAATTAATTTCCATATTTACCTTAGTAAATAGGATCTTATGGTTGGGGCAGTCAGGTAAAAAGTACAAAGGAAAGAAAAAAAAAGCTCACTCCCCTTGTTTTCAGCAGTTTCTTCAATTAATTTTTCAGGACATCTGTTATTCCTTTGTTTTCAAGTTTTTCCTTTGTTAACTTGGCGTAAGCTTTGAGCAGTTGTTATGAATCATTTATCTCGTTCATGGTCTCTTACAATTCTTCTCATACCTTCACGACATTAAAGTTCGTTGTTTCGAAGTCCATTTTGTCCGGGTCCGAATCTATAATCCTCCTTAGTCAATCAGAGGCAATCTTCCAAGAAGGTGAATCTCCTGCAGCCAGAATTAGGCTTGGATATTCCACTGGAACCGAAGTGCAATCAGCTTAGAAGTTGATAGGTAATTGAAACCCTTAGATATTGCAACGCCAAAACATCTTTCTTATTTATGGTAGAAACCAGAGGAATTGATCTCATCCCTATAGCTCTATACGTTTATATTATCCATATCAAGGACATGCTGTGGTGGGCACAACTGAACATTAAACTGCCCGAGACAAGGGTTCATTTGTCATTAAATCTGTCGATTTCTGTTTCATAAGAGGGAGGAAATCAATCCCCACTTTCTCTCCAGATGAAGACTAGATGAGAATCACTCTGGATGGTGAATCTCGACTCACACCGAAAAGAACACACGCCCCTTCTTTTGGTGTCCAGAACTGACGTTTATGACTCCACAGTAGCCGGTATTTCCTGTTGAATACAGTCAAAGGGACACACACGACTGAACACCAAGCGTAAAGGTCAATCGTTGCTCGACGTCTGCAGGCTGTTTGCCTGAAAATTCTTCTTTCAAACACAACAACAAGGTCACGCGCAAGTTAAAGAGCCTTTGCCGGCATGCGCTTAATGTCAAGTAGCTATTCTGTGTAGGTGTTGTTGCTCTGTGGCTGCTTTGATCAATCTTCCTGATGACAGTAATACTTGCATGGCATTGATTCTAAAGCCAAGAAACAACTTTCAGTGTCACTTGTAACCCTTGAGCCACCTCCGCATGAGACTGGCTTGCTTCGAGCCTGCTAGAAGCTTTCCATCTAGCAACCCCACGCCCTTGGGCCTCATGGAGCTCCCCAATCGTTTTAACGAGTGCCCGCTGCTGTCGATCACAATAACGATGTTTTAGTTTTAATAAAATTTTCGATGCGAAAGTTTTATCATTCTTAATGAAATAGAAATTACGTTGAACACAGTTGCCATCTCAAAGTGAAATGCTACCGTTTTTATATCCTCACGCTTTCGCCAACCTAACCTCCCGTAACGTAAAATCCAAAATTAAATGAACTAGTTCAACTCAGGAACAGAGTTTCAAAATTGGACGATAAAAATTAATAATTTAATTACTTTTAAACATGTGTATAATTTCAGCAATAATTTTATAAACGTTTCATAAAATATTAAACATTAAATATAGATAATTTTTATACTGCGGGAATTAAATATTTCTTTTTACACATGATATGTGCATGTGTATTATTAACTCTATCCAACTACAAATGTACCTTGAAAAATTAAATGGTACCTGCTATCCATTACATATTCTGGAATAGGGGTACTCAACCTTTTTTCCGCCTGCCAGCATACATACGATAACCATTACAGCGAGCCGCAAAGTGAGGATTAACAAGGGAAGGGATGTTTTAAGTCTAAGGGGGCAGTGAACATTTAAAACGCGGAAAATTGATTAAAATATTAAAACTCATTTTCTCCTTCATATATATATATATATATATATATATATATATATATATATATATATATATATATATATATATATATATATATATCAATACTGCATTAACGTATTTATTAAACATAAAGAAAAAAGCTTCGTTGTATGCATTTTTTTGCTGAGTCATGGAGTAGATTTCATATTCATTTTTATCCCTGATCAAGCCTTTTGTTTACATTCTACAGTCATAGAAACAAAGCTGCCGTGTTCTTTGATAATTGTATTTTTCTTTTGACAAAGTATCTTATTTTTATTTGAAATAAAGGGTGTTTTTTTAGAGGTATAGAAATTTAAATTGCAATAAAACAACGATGTATTATTCGATTGACATGAATTTTTTTTATTCGAAAGATAATTTTGTGGCATTACATTTTAAATATGATCAAGCAAGGCGTAGATTCGTCGAATGGGCCCAAAACGAGATTGCCGTTGTTCCCGATTTTCATAAGCGAATTTTTAGCGATGAAGCGCACTTCTGGTTGAATGGCTACGTCAACAAACAAAACAGCCGCATTTGGGTGAAGTTAATCCACAAGTGTATGTCGAAACGCCGTTACATCCAGGAAAACTGACTGTTTGGTGCGCTTTATGGGCTGGTGGAATCACTGGTCCGTACTTCTTCAAAAACGATGAAGGCTACAACGTTACAGTCAATCGTGATCGGTATAGAGCCATGATTACTAACTTTTTCATTCCTCAATTGAACAATCATGATGTCCAGGAGCTGTGGTTCCAACAAGACGGCGCAACACACGTCACACAGCTCGATTTATTGAAAGACACGTTTGGTGACCGCCTAATTTCACGTTTTGGACCTGTGAATTGGCCTCCAAGATCTTGTGATTTAACACCGCTAGACTATTTTCTGTGGGGCTATGTAAAGTCATTGGTCTATGCGGATAAGCCACAAACGCTTGACCATTTGGAAGACAACATTCGCCGTTTTATTGCCTATATACGGCCACAAATGTTGGAAAACGTCATCGAAAATTGGACGTCCAGATTGGACTACATCCGAGCCAGCCGTGGCAGTCCTATGCCAGAAATCATATTTAAAATGTAATGCCACAAGATTATCTTTCGAATAAAAAAAATTCATGTCAATCGAATAATACATCGTTGCTTTATTGCAATTTAAAGTTCTATACCTCTAAAAAAACACCCTTTATTAATTTATCAGGTGCAGGATGACAATAAAGAATTTTAACTGAATTCCAGACTGAAATCAGTATTATTTTTTCAGAATTGCTTGCGCACTTTTGTTTCAAATTTATTCACACGTTTTGATGTTACTAAAATAAATAGTTATTTTCAGAATTAAATATCATTTTATTTTTTATTTGTTGGCAAAAGTAATACATGTATGGATCTTTTATAGCTGCTAAATGTTGAAAAACTAAAAGCCGTCATACTAAAAGGAAAAGAAAAGATGTTAATGATCTGAAACTGGGCCAACTTTTGATGAAACGAGCTGCAATACTGAGATCCAACAGAAAGGTCTCACTCATCTCACACTACTGTGACATCTTTCCAACTCGAAGCAAATCACAATTTAACACACAGTCTATTTTATCTAAATTATTGCAACTAGTTTCTAGTAAAAGCTGTTCCCTCTGATAGCTGGATTTTTTATTTCTGGAAATATTTGATTTTTTGTTACTTAATTTTTCAGCTAGTAAATTAATTGTAAACATTTAAGAAACACTCCTTCACAATTTCTGCATCAGCAAAAACGTTTACATATGACCAAAAATATAACTATAGCTATTATAATACATAGGATGCCTTTGTTTTCGCTGCATCTTGTGACAGTACCACTGACAAAATAATTTATTGCTGCTACAAAGATTATTTCAGAAAGCCAGTTTATCGCCTCCCGAAAGAGTTCCTCGAGAAAAAGTGTCATTGAATGATTTGTGTTTATTGATATTTTTGGCACAACACTTTCAACAAATCAAACAATTAATGATTTACAAGATGTGACACAAAAAACGAGACTGGTCCAATACATTATTTGACGTACAGAATCAGAGTTCTCCATTACATTATCACCTTCAAAGTAGTTCCCTTCAGTAATCACACGCTTCTGTATTTGGTGCTGCCATTGCTGGTTACAGTTTTGTAATAAGATTTTTGAAAGGCCTATCAAAAGATTTTCCGTTTTCGCTTGAACCTCTTCAACTGAGGTAAAAATAGGCTCCCTTTAAGCAAGATGTAATTGTAGCAAATAAAAGAGTCTCATGGGGCTAAATCAGACGAATAAGGAGGGATGCCCCATCACAGTAATGTTTTTACTCTGGTCAGAAACTAGTTAACAAATAGGGCTGTATGAGCCAATGTATTGTCTTGGTGCAAAGGCCATCTATATCCCTCCCCAATTCTGTCATCTTTTTCCTAATTTTTCACGAAGAATTTTTAGTACTTCAATGCAATTGTGTTAATTAACAGTCGACCACCGATGTGAGTGGGAGCCCACTCATAACACGAATTTTGGTTATGTTTTGTTCCGTAAACGCTGAACTTGGTCACCCAACAGACCCTGCAAACCACTTATGCCGTTCAAACACTTATGCACAAGGTAAAGTTTCATCTCCATAAGCCTCAGTTAATATTTGAAATGTTTTCGTGGCTTACTTCTTAAGTTTCACAATACTTCATGTTGATTCGACATTTTTCGGCAGAATGCAGCTGCACGAGTTCACTCAATGACGCAGTACTCCCAACTTGCATGATCATTACGGCGAAACTGACAACATGGATGGAAAAGGGATGTGAGATGGCGTCATCAAAATAGTTGCCAACTCCACTCTTTCTTCAAGCTACAGACATAGTCTCGTTTTTTTGTGTCCCACCTTGTCTGTTTGTTTATCAGTATAAAATAATCAACTTTCCAATCATCTTGAAGCTACCTATTTCCATCTGATATTTTTGCCTATAAGACATGGAAGATAGTTTAAAATTAGTTTCATCCTTAAAATGGTCGCTACTCTACTGTTATTTGTAATCACTATAATGGATATTCATTACAGTAAAAATTCGAAAAAAATATATTGATTCACCCTCGTTCAGCATTGACAACAAAATGGAATTTTAATTTTCTGAATGAGAGAATTTCTCGCCAATTTTTAATACATTGTAAAGAGTGTTTTTTTTCCAGGTATAGAAGTTTAAGTTGGCATTACTTTCCAAGATGGCGACCGATTTAACAGCTATCAAGTGATTTATTCTCAGTTTGGTTTGGCAATTCATCAGAACGATCATCAAGCAAGGCGTAGATTCGTCGAATGGGCCCAAAACGAGATTGCCGTTGTTCCCGATTTTCATAAGCGAATTTTGTTTAGCGATGAAGCGCACTTCTGGTTGAATGGCTACGTCAACAAACAAAACTACCGCATTTGGAGTGAAGCTAATCCACAAGTGTATGTCGAAACACCGTTACATCCAGAAAAACTGACTGTTTGGTGCGCTTTATGGGCTGGTGGAATCCTTCTTTAAAAACGATGAAGGCCACAACGTTACAGTCAATGGTGATCGGTATAGAGCCATGATTACTAACTTTTTCATTCCTCAATTGAACAATCATGATGTCCAGGAGCTGTGGTTCCAACAAGACGGCGCAACACGTCACACAGCTCGTGCCACAATCGATTTATTGAAAGACACGTTTGGTGACCGCCTAATTTCACGTTTTGGACCTGTGCATTGGCCTCCAAGATCTTGTGATTTAACACCGATAGACTATTTTCTGTGGGGCTATGTAAAGTCATTGATCTATGCGGCTAAGCCACAAACGCTGGACCATTTGGAAGACAACATTCGCCGTGTTATTGCCGATATACGGCCACAAATGTTGGAAAAGTCATCGAAAATTGGATGTCAGATTGGACTACATCCGAGCCAGCCGTGGCAGTCATATGTCAGAAATCATATTTTTAAATTTAATGCTATAAGATTATCTTTCGAATAAAAAAAAAAATGTCAATCGAATAATACATCGTTGTTTTATTGCAATTTAAAGTTCCATATCTCTAAATAAACACCCTTTACTTAAATAAATGAATCTCTCAGTATAATAGGCCATGACCGGACCACTTGAAAAAGCCTTGTGGGCCGCAGGTTAAGTATCGCTGTTCTAGAAAGTGCTCTCAGAGAATAGCAGGTTGGGAAACGCCGCTATAAACGACAATGAGAGCTCATTCTCATTGCAATTCGACAAACGTTTGATTTAATGCAATATCCTAAAAAATGAAGACTAAAATTTCCAATCTCTCAATTGATCTCAATCCAATAGTTCAGCATTAATTAACGCTAAAGTACTTTTTTAAACCAAAGGTTGTTATTGTACTACCGTTGATATTGTAATTTAAAATGTATAAATTATAAATTCTATTATGTTGTTAGCAATTTAGAATTGTGTGGAAAACTACGTTTGGGACCTTAATATACATGGAAGTATATATGGAATTGATAAATACACTGATTGCCATAAAAATTTGCTAAGAAATAATTGTGTATCCCACCAAGAAATAATTGTGGGATCGTAATATGAAACTTGTCATGAAGGTACATTTCGGGCAGCAGATATGCAAATGATTAGAAATGGAGCATGATTGCGCGTTGCGCATCACGCTGCATTTCGATGTATGTGGCCGCCATAAGCAACATGATATCGAAAGTATGAGCAGCCGTCAAAATAAAGAGGATAAGAATCATCGCGTAATGATGGAAGCTGGGTGGTCAGCTCGGCGAGTAACTCATCAAGTAGGCCATTCTAATTTGACTGTTAGGAGTTGTTGTGAGCAGTCGACAGAAGATACGTCATTTACATGGCGACCAGGCTCAGGACGCCCTCGACAGATCAGTCGTCTAGAAGACCGTCACATCATATGACACGCATACGTAGAACCAACTGCCTCATTGTCTGCTGTCCAGACACCAGCGTTACCTTCACTACGGGCCCCTGTGTCCTCCTGAACCATCGCAAGGTGTCTGTCTGAAGGACATCTGGTATCATAGTGCCCATTACGTATGCTATCAGTGACACCATCTTCCGACGCCTCCGTTTGAATTGGTGTCGGTTACGATGAGATTGGCCTGCAACTAAATTGAACCAGGTCGTTTTTAGCGACGAATCTAGATTCAATTTGAGCAGTGATGACATCCGTGTACGTGTGTGGAAGATCCGGGGTGAATGCTTCAATCGTGCCTTCGCTTTAAAAGGACACACCTCTCTCACAGCTGGTGTGATGATATGGAGTGCCATTGCATACACGGTCACCCCTAATATTCATCCATGGCACATTGACAGCCCACCGGTATGTCCAGGACATCCTTCAGCCACATGTATTGCCACTCATGGCAATACTCCCAGGAAACCCTTTTTCAACAAGACAATGTTGCACACAACAAGGATGTCACAACACTACCTCCCTCCGCATTACTACCCTTCCCTGTCTACTGGATTCCCAGATTTGTCACCAATCAAGCATATCTGAGATAATTTGAGATGACAACCTGGACAGCCTACGAATTTGGTTGAACTAGTGGTGCGTTTACAGCAAATACGGAACCAGATGTCTCAGAACATCATACGGAACGTATATGCCTCAATGCCTGCTGGTATCGCATCGTTTATTTGCGCTAGAGGGGCTCCAACAAAGTACTAAAACTTCCGTTCATTTGTACTTTTTTTTACAACAAATGATCCTTTTTCTTTGATATTTTCTAATCACGTTTCTGCATCAAAGTAGTACTTACATATGTAAAATTTCGTTTCATTTTCACGACTTTTTCTTGGTGCGTAAATATTTATGGCAATGAGTTTACGTCGATAATATATTTTTATGAAGAAATATTTCTGAATTACAGATTGAAAAGTGGAAAACGGTCGAATATATTTACTGATTAATATATAACATAACGGTTTTAGGATTAAACAGATACATTTTTTATTTTGTTGGTCTAAGGGGGATACATTTAAAAAATTCTCAGTTAAAAAACATTTGTTGCCTTCAATCTTTTTAATAGATTCTTTTGAATAGATTTCTTAGATTTTCCAGTATTTCATTAACAGCAGAATAAAATGGTAATACAGTATGATGTTATGAGTACCATTTATATATGCTACTTTTTAAACTAATATTTATTCTGTGTTTTTAAATATTTTTTTAGTTATTCCTTTTTCAGCACACAGGTGGCGCTCTCATAATTTCAAAGAACTATTTATGGCTATGTATGTTTACCATTTTCTTTATGATTTTTCAAAATGTTTGCAAACTTATACATTTTTTAGAAAAAATTAATATTGCTACCATATTTTTACTATAAACTAGCGGTCCCGACAGACGTTGCCCTGTACACACGTCCAAAATTCGAAAATTGCAAACTTTTTTGAATAAATTGTAACAATCTGGACCGTTTTGATGAATTTTTTTATGAGAAAAGTTATTACAATACCTGGCATCTCATCACATGTACAGTTACCACAATTCGACCTATCGATTGCGTGTGAGTATGTATTTACTATGAACTAAATTGAATATAGAACCTATTCTGAATAGAAAAAACTTGTTTTGATTAAAGGGTAAAAAAGATAAAACTCGAGCTACTTTCACAACAGGTATATTTTTTTAATGCACGAAATATAAATTTATCGCAATGCCATTGAATGTACAATGTTTTTGGTTAATCCTTGAGGGGTATAAACAAACAAATGCGATGGTCTGCCAAACCTCGGACATGCAACATATAATTTGCCATGGGAAAAGAAAGGGTTTTCTTAATCTAAGGCACAAATTGACATTGTTTGACCTTGTGACTTATTAAAGGTCATAGCAAATACCAAGTGAAATGGATATTGCCAACATTTGAATGGGTAGGCGAGTCTGAAAGAACCATTGGTATTTGTGGTATAAGTACAACTTCACCTTGAAGTTTGCCGCTCAAAATAGTGGCCTCAAGAATATTGCCCAAGATTTTTTTTATGAACAATCACGCGCCCTTACATAATTTTGGTGCATTTTAACTAATTGCGATATCGGACAGAATTGTGAATCTAAATCATTCTCATATCCACTTGAATCCACAAAAAAAATATCATTCAAATCGGTCCAGCCGTTTAGGAGGAGTTCAGTCACATACACACGCAGAGAAGAATTCTATATGTAAAGATATATGCCGTATCGTGGCGCAATGAATAATTTTTCCGATACTGTAATTATTTTTTGTCTGATTTTGATAGAAAAATTAGATTGCAATTTTAAAAGTGCCGAAATTATCGAAAAATTCAGGCACTTTCCAAAAGTTAGCAAGATGGATGACTACATCTGCCGATTCACCAGAATGAATCTCCGTGGCACTTGAATTACATCAAAGGACATTTTTATCCACTGATCATATTTAGGGACACTGATACATTCGACATGGGATGGAGGGTTTCTTATATCCCAGTTTCCCAATGACCTCAGCTTCATTGATGGTCAAAATTTCTGTTGCATTGCGATTTAGGACACCTTTCCACGAATGAAAAAATGCGTTGCCGGAGGGTTCGAGCTCATTACGAGCAACTGTCAGATTTTGAGAAAGGTCGTATCATTGGAATGAAAGTAGCAGGTTTTTTTTGGCAAAACGGAGAATCGCTCGTCATATGGGTCGAAGAGATACGACCATTAGAAGTCGCTAGCAAGAATGGCCACCTGCCATTACGCCACTACTGCTGAATACGCCACCTGCCATTTACGCCTGTACACTGTAGAGCCAGATTACAGTGGTGCTTAGCTCGATCAGGTTGGAATCATGCTGATAGGGGACGTAAAATGTTTAGCGACGAATCCCGTTTCCAATTGTGTTCTAACGATAGTCGAAAACGTGTCTGAAGACTCCCAGGGCAGCGTGCTGGTCCTGCTTTCAATATTGCAAGCCACACAGGCCTTCAGCCAGGAGTTATGGTCTGCGGCGCTATTTATTTTGACAGCCAGACCTCTTTGGTCGTCATGAGAGGCACACTTACAGCACAGCGGTACGTCGACGACATTCTGAGAACTGATTTGCTACCGTTTCTTTAGCAGCACCCTGGCCTTATTTTTCAGCAACATAATGCACACCACATATGGAACGTGTTGCTATAAACTGTCTTACAGCTCGTCAAACACATTCTTCGCCAGCCAGATCTCTCTCCGATCGAGCATGTTTAGAATATGAGGGGAAGGCGACTGATATACCAGGGAATGTTGATGACTTGGCCGTAAAATTGGAGCAAATTTGTCAAGAAGTACCGCAGGAGACCATCAGAGTTTATCACTCGATGCCACGTCGTGTGACTGCTTGCATCCAGACTAGAGGTGAGTCAACAGCTTATTGATCTCGTTACTTTGTAGCTACATAACTCTGAAATATAAACAATTTACTTTTTTTGAAATTTTAATCATTTTCTATTCTGTGGTACATAATCTTTTTAACCACCAATTTTTGTCTCTATCGGACAAATCATTCTTGGTGCTTCGTTAATCTTTTGCTCTAGAGTGCTTATTCTAGTTCTTAGAGACAAATGTGCAAGAAAGAACTCATGTGTACTAAATACATTCAAGACATAAAAGAAAATTATTTTGAGTAAAATAATAAATATTCTTAACATATCAGCTATTGATAGAAATAAAAAATTTTCATACAAAGATAAATGAAAATTTTCTGCTTGCTCGTGACCTATGCATCTCAACTGTTCGCAAAATAATTTTAATTACAAAATTTAATTTTAAATTTAAATAAATAGGTCATTGTTTTAAATTTCACTGTAATTGTTAAATATTTACAAAAATACAGATATATTCATTTACTCAGCGATACTTCTAAACTTTGTTAATTCTTGCACTAGAGAATTTACTTTACTAAAATGGATTCATTTATTGTTCTTTCACGCAGTACTTTTCGAAAATTGTGGTTAATATTAGGTTTTAAAATGAAAATTAATAGGCATAGTTTTTCTTATTCAATTTTCCATTTGTTAAGAAAATAGGTTCAATGTTGTTGGAATGCATTTTATAAAAAATCCATATAGTTTGTTATAAAATTGTAAATTTTACATTCTATGTATAAAACATTTTCTACAAAAAATATGTTTTACAACCTAATATTTCTTTAACAAAATACGTTAGAAAATGCATTTTATTCGCCGAACTGACAGTTTTGTCGATTTTTAAAAATATACTGTACTACAACGTGAAAAAAATGAGGTACAGAGCAATTTAATAAAAATTCAAAACGATAAAAATCACAGCAATCAATTATGTAATCACACTTCATTCGTGAAAAAATACAAAAATCTAAACATTTTCCTAAAATTATAAGGTAAAAGTAAGGTAAGGTCAAATAATTTCTAAAGGGTTTTTTTTTCTGAAGAAACACTTTATATTTCAAAAG